>PVJX010007276.1:0-72082 GCA_004027295.1 Dolichotis patagonum | reverse complement strand
ATCAGAACAGGACAACATAGGCAACACAGTACTTTACATTAAAACAACCAGACATTAACAGTAGCTATCACAATATCTCTTTCTCTGCTATAGTTGAGCATAGTTTCAAATACAATAATATCAAACATAACAAAATAGTATAAAACCATTCAAAGAGTGAAAGAATTACAGGGCATTCTGAACTGAATAACAGAGAATGTTCAATGGGTACTATAATATCTCATTTTCGATAAAAAGTTTTGTTTATACTATTACACATATTCAAATCCCAATAAGACACAATGTGATAGAACCAATGGTAGTAGAAGAATAAAAGCATGGTAGGACTTCTAAGAAGGATGATATTAAATCAGCAATAGCTGTCATAATGTTTTGTTTTCTTAAACAGCTGTTCATACCATCACGCATGATATAGTCAAACAAAACAGAATAAAACCATTCCAACTGATGAATGAAAACATTGAAAGGCTTCAAAGCTATGAGATGGGGACTCATGCTTACCATAAAATCTTATATACTCTTATCAACTTTCATACGAGGGAGACTATACGGTATTTACACATGTGAGTTTGGTTTATTTCGCTTATGAGTATGGCCTCAAGTCGTGTCCATTTATTTATAAATATCTCAGTGTGATCATTCTTTATAGCTGAGTAGTACTCCATTGTATAAAAATGCCACAACTTTTTTATCCATTCCTCAGTTGATGGGCACTTAGGTTGTTTCCAAGATCTGGCTATTACAAATTGTGCTGCTATAAACATGGGTGCACATATATCACTGTGGTATGATTTTAGATCTTCTGGGAATATGCCTAGAAGTGAGATAGCTGGGTCAAGTGGGACCTCCAAACCCAGCTTTTTGAAGAATTTCCAGACTGACCTCCACAGTGGTTGCACCAGTCTACACTCCCACCAACAGTGCAAAAGAGTTCCTTTTTCCCCACAGCCTCTCCAGCACTTATTGTTGGTAGTTTTTTCTATCCTGGCCATTCTTTCTGGGGTGAGATAGAATCTCAGTGTGGTTTTAATTTGCATTTCTCTAATGACTAATGATGATGAACATTTTTTCATGTATTTATTTGCCATTTGTATTTGTTCATCTGAGAACTGTGTATTCATTTCAATGCCCATTTTTGGATTGGGTCTTTGAATTTCGAGGGTCTGATTTTTTTTAATTCTTTATAAATTCTAGACAGAAGTCCTTTGTCTGAGGGACAATCCATTAAGATTTTTTTCCCAATTTGTGGGTTTTCTTTTCACTCTGCTGGAAATCTCTTTTGACATGCAGAAACTCTTTAATAAGATGTGGTCCCAGTTATTGATTCTGGGAAATATTTCCCATGCAGTTTGATTCTTGTTCATGAATTCTCTACCTACCCGTATATCTTTGAGGTTTTTACCTACTTTGTCTTCCAACAGATTTAGTGTTTCTGTTTTAATATTTAGATCTTTGATCCATTTAGGTTTTAGTTTAGTACATGGTGATAGGCATGGGTCTAATTTTAGTCCTCTGCATATGGATAGCCAATTTTTCCAGCACCATTTGTTGAAGAGATTGTCATTCTTCCAGCGAACATAACATGTAATCTGTATTTAAAATACATTTTGAGTATCCCCTTACTTCAAACACATGGGGCCAGAAGTTTCAGTTTATGCGTATATATTTTACCCCCCTCTCAATGAAAGGTAGTATAGACTATAAGCACTATTTTGGTACTACTTTTTCTCTTGATCACACATTCTAGAGGTTTCTTGTTACTATTTAGAACAACTTGTTCCTTAGAACAGCTGTGTAGTAATCCTTTGTCCACTGCTGCGATTTATCTAGTCAGTCTAATTCAATCTTCCTTTTAATCTTAAGGAAACAATGATGTGGACAAATCAGATGTGAGAATTTAGTATGATTGAAAATTTTAAAATACGGAAATTTCTTTACGTATTATTTTCTTAAAATTGATAATTAGAAGTAAAAGTTTTCATGAAATGGATTTTACTCACCTAAGCATCCTGATTTACTTTTAAATTTGAGTCTTAAAATTTTTTATTTAGGTTTGTGTTTCTCTTTTCTTTCTTTCCTTTTTTTTTTTTTTTTTGGTACTATAGATTAAATCTTTCACATTGAGCTATATCCTCAGCCCAAGCTGGACTCAGACTTTACATTCTCCTGCATATCTCACAGAGGGTTGGGATTATAGGCATGTGCCATACCTGGTTTAAATTTGTACCGTTTTTGATGGAACTGTTTTAAATTTATTACAGACTTTTAGATAATTTTGTTTTGCCATAATAGGATACTTCATTATTGTATTTAATTTTGTATTTTGTGCTTTCCAATTTCTCTGTGTCTTCCTGCAATGTGAAGTATTTATCTGTCATGGCTCTAGTTTAACATGCCCAGATCACTGCAGTTCAATGCATTCCATGGTTTTTTTGTGCCCTGCGGCATATGGATAGAAAAGTCAGCATTAACATGAGTGGCATTACACACTGTGTTTGCTAGACTTAAATTTTTTAAATTGAAAAAACAACTTATCTTTGTTGTTTATGCCATCATAATTTTTAGTGTGTGGGCATGACTGTCCTCTCCTTCATAGCGATCTTTCCTCTCCCCCAGATGTTCTGCCTTACTCAGTACGGGTCCTGCTGGAAGCTGCTATACGCAAGTGTGATGGCGTCTTCGTGAAGAAGGAAGACGTTATGAACATTTTAAACTGGAAAACCAAACAGAGCAATGTGGAAGTGCCCCTTTTTCCTGCCCGTGTTCTTCTTCAAGATTTTACGTGAGTGATAAGTTTATATTTCATAAATGAATTTTCAGGGTTTTTGTTTAAAAATTTGGGCTCCCTCATGATAGATGTTTTTCTTTTTAAATATGAAGGTTAGTTTATAAATTTTTTAAAGTTGTCCTTTCTAAACAGAAGTGATTAATAAAAATTAGGCACTTGTTTCTTATGCCATGTATTCAAAAACAGCTTTTTTTATGCCTGTTTTTCATCTCTGTACAGCTACTAGTTTTCTCAAATTTAGCTTACCAGACCTTGATTTCTTCATTGCTCACACCATATGACATATATCTTCACAACTTTTCTCTGTTGTAGTATATGAATGTCACATGGAGTTCCATTTGTTTAGTCCAAAAATCTAGGAATTGGCCTTGATTCTTCTGTCTCTCTAGTGCTCTATTTCCACTAGTGTGTCAGCAGTTTCTTGTCAATGCTACCCTGAAATGCATCCCATGTCCACATATTACTTCCATCTGCACCACTGTTACCTGGCTCTGCCTGGACTACACTGCAGCTGTCTCAGCTGGCATCCTTACATCAACACTTAGCATCTGCAGTCTGTTCTTGACACTAGAGCGAGTAACTTGGTAATAAAGTGTTCATCAAGTTACCACATTCCTCCACACGCTGCGTAGCTTAATCCAGAGTCTCTTACATCCTGAGAGACCTTGGCTGATCTGGGCATCCAAAGGTTATTTGAATAGTCGACCCTGAGCTGAGTTTGGGAAGAGGCCGAGGAGTTGGCCTCACATACCACCCAAACTGGGTCTGTGTGCCATTTCATGTGTATGCTGGTATTATAATACTGTACCATGCCTTGATTTATCTTACCAATTTCTTTCTGATTTTTTGAGACAAGGTCTTATGTAGCCTAGGCTGGCATCGAATTTGAGGTGATTCTTTTGTCTTGTCATGAGTGCTAGGATCACAGGCCTGTGCCACCACATCCAGCTCCTACCAGTTTCTTGAGAGACTACAACTATGTCCTGTTGACTTTATACCACTGATGTCTGGCACATAGAATGCTTGTTAGACACTTGACTGAATATATAGAGGCATGAATGTGTGCTGGCAAAGGCTGACCGAAGGCACTGAGGGAAAGTAGTTTGAGCTGAGGAAAAAGGAAGAGCTATCAAAAAGTGGAAGTCAGGAAAAAACTCCACAGGAAGTTTCCTTGATATTCACTTAGGCCTCCAAACATTACTTCTTCTATTTCTTTTGGTCCTTCTTCACCAAGCACTGGAATTCTTGAATAATATTTCTTGTTGATTCTCATTAAACCAGTTTGTATCTAACTTTGAATAATAAGGATATTATCAAAAATGAATATAAGCTAAAAAGAGATACCTTTAAAAAATAAAAATGAGTAATGAATAAATACTACATTGTGTTTTTTTGTTGGTTCTGAGGGTTGAGCCCAGCATCTCACACATGCTAGTAGCACTCTGCCACTGAGCTGATTTCCTACCACAGTGTTAATATTTATAAATGATCAAAATTGGAATTTAACTGTTCTGTTTGTAGTGGAATACCGGCCATGGTGGACTTTGCTGCCATGAGGGAAGCAGTGAAAACTCTCGGAGGTGATCCTGAGAAAGTCCACCCTGCCTGTCCGACAGACCTCACCGTCGACCACTCCCTACAAATCGACTTCAGCAAATGGTACATGAATGCAGATGCTGAACCAGAAGGGAAAGGTAGCAGCAGTGGAGCCAAGGTGCTGGGTGCCAGAGTAGGGTGTGTTGCTTGTGGCTCACTGGTACGTTAAAGGCATAGCTGGTGGGAGTGTTTCTATACTCAGTCCAGCTCTAAAGGCACTGTCATGTCTGTGTATTTTTGCTGCCATTATTGATAGAAATAAGCTTAAGACCTACTTTTTGGAGTAAATATCTGAATTATGTCTTTGTTTTCTTTTTGTTTTTTTAAAATTGCCCTTCAGAGAGAATCCAAACGTTTGTCTTTTAATTGATAGTTGAAAACACTAAGGTCACTTTTTCATTTTGCTTATGTTTATGAAACCCCTTTGACCAAGGCAGAGCAGAGAATACCTGTTTTGTTGTAGTATATCAGTCTTCGTTCACATTCCCTGGAGCAGCAGAATAATACTACAACTTATTACAGCCTGCAAGAGATTTCACTCTATACTAAAACTGTTGGTTTTGTGCCATGTTGTTAAATGAGAAAACTTGTATTGGTATTTGCTAAAAGTTATTTAAATTGGTACTAAGTGTGTTAAAATGGTTGTCTTGTCACTTGAAATTATGTTTTTATAAATTCCATAAATGTGAGTTACTTGTATCTTTTTGTTTTGCTTTTTTGTCATCTAAAATTTGCTTTTGAGACCTGAGTTATCTGATTCATATTAGCTTTCAAATAGTACTTCCAGATAAGTTACGTGTGCATTTTTTGAAGAGCTAAGTTTCTGTCTCTGCTTTGTTTCCTTTTGGGACAATAGTGCGATACAGAATGCACCGAACCCTGGAGGTGGTGAGTTGCAGAAAGCAGGAAAGCTGTCTCCTCTGAGAGCACAGCCAAAGAAGTTGCCCTGCAGAGGCCAGGCCGCCTGCCGAGGATCCTGCGACTCTGTAGAGCCAAGCCGGAACTCAGGAACGCTTGCTGCACAGATCGAGAACACACCTGTCCTGTGTCCTTTTCATTTGCAACCAGTGCCTGAGTATGAGATAGTTTCTGTTAATATTTATTGCTGCCAGGTTCCTCTTCAGTGATGAAAATCACATTTATTCCCCTATCCAGTGCCTCTTATGTTGCCTTCACAGTCTTCCACTGTATTTTTATTGGTGCTGGGGATTGAACCTTGGGCCTTGGACGTGCTGGGCATGCACTCTACCACTGAGCTATGTCCCCAGCCTCGTATTTCATATTTATGACTAGTGCAGGCAAGAAAAGGGATCTCAGCCATACATGGTGGTACATGCCTGTGATCCGTTACTCAGGAAGCCAAGGCAATTCAATCTTGAGTTCAAGGCCAGCTTGAGTAATTTAGCTAGATCCTGTCTCAAAACAAAAAAGGGCCAAAGGTGTACCTCAGTGAAAGACCGTATGTTCAATGCCCAGTACTACAAAAATTAATAGGATCTCTTCTTAAATTGAACTTTTTGTTTGAGTAACTTTGTGCCATAAGGATGCTCATTAGTAGTCATTCATATTTTTTTATGAATTCTGTATGTTTAGCTTTTTTGTCCATACTAGAGGGTTTGTTTTTCATATGGCATTGAGTTCTGTGTTGAGTATGATTTGTTATATATGTTATAAGCCTATTGAGCTCCTTGAAATACATTATTTCCTTCACAATACCATGGAAAATAGTAAGCACATCTAGAAAAGAGTCCTGTTCTTGGGATTCATTTAGATTTCCTAACAGTTAATTTTTCAAAATAAGAAAAGGAGTTCTGTGGCTTGAATTTCTATATTCTATAGTTTGCACTATTTGTCCCATTATTACAAATTACCAAATTTTTTAATTTATAAAAAATTACATCTTTAGTTGTAAAAAATTAACACATTTAAGATTTAGAGTAGTTTAAAAAAAAACATCCACAGATAGGTAGCTGAATGTCAAATATGTATTAATTTGTCCACCAACTAGATCTTTAAAATTATGTCATTTTAGGCTCTGTATTTTTATAAAGCTTCAGGTTGTAGTGGTCTCATGCCCTTTTCCAAGGACTCATTGTAATTAGCAAGTCATTTGACATGAACTGATAGTGCTTCTGTATCATCACAATTCCTGCTCCTTTTTTGCTCTGGTTGTTAAGTTTATTTTGACTTTTGAGACTGATGTCCATTAGGTGGAAATTAATTTCCTGAAAAGGAAGATTTATTAATTCAGAACCCACTGATTTCATTTCAGTTGTGAAGTGTTGATTGATTTTTACTTTTAAAAATATAATCTTAACAGTGCCCCTCAATTTTGACTCTAAATCACAAAGTATTACATGTAGTCCCTAGTGTGTGAACATAGTAGTTCTTTTATATTCTTTACTGCACTAGTGAAGTATTAGTGATAGGTTCAAACAAGAAGTTGAAGGATAAACAGTTTAGAGCTTAACATTTGGCACTGGACACCTAAGGTATCTAAGGTAGACATATGGCTCTATGCTGATGAATATTTGTGACACTTCATGACCATAAGTGCTGTGAGGTATTAGGGTGGCTCTGGAAAGTTGTGTTCCCTGAGGCCTGTAGAAAAATTCCATTAAGATTTATTGAGCCTTCAGATGATCTCCCTCAGCCATGAATTATTAAAATGCTCTTTGTTTTTTAAAAAAAATTGACAAATAATTGATTATGCAGGCCCTAGAGAACAAGTGTAAACATTTCTGTCAGTACTGACTCACTCTCTGGAAGTTGAAATAAATCACTTAAGGAATTTAAAGTAGGCCAGGCATGGTGGCACACACCTGTAATCTCAGCACACGGGAAACTGAGGCAAGGATCACTGCAAGCTCAAGACCAGCCTTGGCTACAAAGTGAGTTCGAGGCTGAACTACATAGTGAGACTCTGCCTAAGAAAAACCCCTCCTCCAAAAGAATTTGAAGCAGTTTATTAAAATATCCATTGGATTAAAGGTTTCATAAAAATGGTACTGTTTCCTATTTTAAAGTTGGGTTTTTGTCTCCTAGTTTTTACTGTAATGTATATTTATAATCCCTGTAAATTTGTTATCACAACATAAAATAGAACTTTCACTTTTGCATGAGGCAAATCAAAAAGTTTTGGCTAAGGTCATTCTTAAACTATGAAATAATATTTAAGTATTGTTATTGCTGCCCAGTGATAATCAACCTCCACTTTTCCCTTCAGAGCAGTGGGTAAGAACATAACATGCTTCTTGTTGAGTAAGCCCCTATACTGTTTCCTTGCAGTGGAAAAATACAGCAAAGCTGCTGATCAGCTTACTGTTGCAATCTCAGTCAAGTCTCACAGTCATGCATTTTAAGTACAGTTTAGGACAGTGGTATGGATATTGTTTTGTTCTTCCTGATAAAATAATGATTTTTTTCTATAGCTGTTTCTATAGCTGTTACATAAAGCAAAACTTCGTTGTTTAAAAAAACTGGAAAATCTAGTACATTGTTTTTTTCAATGTACTAGATTTTCAAATGTTAACTGTATGGACACGTAAGAGTTAAGACTGGGAAAGAAACGGCATATTTTTATAATACATGCAGCATACTATAATAATAATGCCAGGGTTTTTTTGTTTTGTTTTTGTTTGTTTTTTTGTTTTGTTTTTTCCCTCATAGACCTGAAACAGTGTTAAAAAATCAAGAAGTGGAATTTGGCAGAAATCGAGAGAGGCTTCAGTTTTTCAAGGTATAAATGATTTGGAGAAATTTTTGTACTGACATTTATAAAGTACTGATAAGTATAATTTTTATACCTGGACTAGTGGTGGTATCCCCCCCCATGCCTGCCAGGATTGGCAGGACTTCACACATTTGGCAATCACTCTACCACTGAACTACATCCCCAGTGCTTTTTATTGTGAGACATTGACTTACCAAACTGCACCAGGTTGGCCTGTGTTTTGCAGTCCTCCTGCCTCAGTCTTGTAAGTAGCCAGGATTACATATTTGTATCACTACTCACTGCTAGACTAGGGGTTTTTCAAGGCTTCATGGTAGTAGAACCCTTTTGGTTTTTCCAAAAACAGTCAGGTTCCAAAATCTTACTGGAAATAAGCATATAGAAAAGATAAACACAGTGGTCTTATTTAGTAAGTGGGACAGGGCCTTGTGCATAGGTCTTCTCCCTTCTCCCTGACGGTCTTTGCAGCACCACCTAATGCTGCCATCTATCTGGACTGTTGGGATATTATTCTTTGGTCTAACTTAATTTTGTTTTAATAATGTACAAAGTGAATATGTGAGTTTTCTGCATCTGTATATTGGTTTTCTAGCATGTAATGTAAACTTTGAATTACCTGTGTTAATATATTTTTAATGTATATATTGATTTGTCTGTATTATGAATTGAAAATCATAATGTATTAACACTTGAATTTCTTAAATCTAAACCATAGTGGGGTTCAAGAGTCTTTAATAACGTGGCTGTGGTCCCTCCGGGAACGGGAACAGCTCATCAAGTGAACTTGGAGTATCTGTCCCGAGTGGTCTGTGCGGAGAAGGATCTTCTCTTCCCAGACAGCGTGGTTGGCACAGACTCTCACATAACCATGGTGAATGGTTTAGGAATTCTCGGATGGGGTAAGTGACAGAGGGATAGAATTTCTTTCTGTGAGGCAATGTTAAGAATTAATCAAAGAACAAAAAGCCAGTCTTGACAGCTTCTCTCAGGCTTTATTTTTTCATCAGAGACCTGCAGCAGCTTTGCTGCCTTAAGGAATCCAGTTCCTTCAGGATCCTTTCACTTTGTTCCAAGCCTTCTCAGCCTGGCTGTTCACCCCCAGCCACCCTAAAGACAGGGCAGGTTTGAAAACATCCCTGTTACCTGCTGAAATATGGCTGCTCTTACTTCTTACTTCCATAGTGAAGCTCAGTTGTTTCCTAAAAGCCTTAACTCCTCTTCTATAGTTGATTATACCACCTGTATTTCTAATGTTTGTGGAGTTTTTTCTGTTTGTTTGGTTTTAGTTTTTTATTAGATTGAGCTTTTGTGTGTGTTTGAGGGTGTACTGGAGATTTAAACCAACTCATTCATGCCAGGCTGTACTCTGAGCCCTTTTTTATTTTGTATTTTGAGACAGGGTCTTCCTAATTTGCCCAGGGGCTCAAACTTTGAATCCTCTGCCTCAGCTTCACAGAGTGCTGGGGTTACAGGTGTGCACCACTATGCCTAGCTTCTTAAGGTTGACAGAGACAGGGAGGAATTCATAACTGTGTCATGAGCATAGTACAATGCCTAATAAACTCACTGAACATTTATATATTTATATTAAGTATAGACATATATAGCCAGGAATGGTGCTGCCTGGCTGTGATCTTAGCACTTGGGAGGCTGAAGTAGGAGGATGGCTGTGCATTCAAGGCCAGCCTGGGCTACATAGTGAGTTTAAGGCCCCCTGAACTACATAGTGAGGACTGACTTAAAAAAAAAAAATATTAAATGTAATATAAAGATAAAAACATCAGTGTTTTCAACCATGTGAGTGGAGTCATTTTGAGTGGGCTTGGCTTTAAGGTCCACAGGAATAAAAATGAAGCAGCTATTTAAAGTACTGTGCAAGTCATGCTCACAAGACGACTCGAGACTAAGATGTTACAGAGCTTCTGGGCATGTGGTGTACGCATGTAGTCCCAGCACTTACGAAGCTGAGGTAGGATTACCTGGGCTACATAATTTGAAGCCAGCATAAACTGTTACATAGTAAGACCCTGTCTAAAAAAGCCCCACTGGAGATTGAATCCAAGGGCTGCTCTCAAAACAAAAGTTACAAGACTAACTTAAATTACATTTAACTGTACTCTGCTAATATCTCTTTTTATTCTAGGAGTTGGAGGCATTGAGACAGAAGCAGTTATGCTGGGTCTGCCAGTTTCTCTTACTTTACCAGAAGTGGTTGGGTGTGAATTAACAGGATCATCCAACCCTCTTGCTACATCCATAGATGTTGTTCTTGGCATCACAAAGGTGAGTTGGAGTTACCACTGTCTGACTTAGTAATAAACATCATTTTTGCATAACTGGAGTGGGTTCATCCCTCCCTCCATAGTTAGGTCTCATAGTATTAGCCACAGTGTCACAGTTATTGTCACAAGAATAACAGCAAACATACAACATTTAGTTTGTAAATATAGAAAAAAATTAACTCATTTACTACTCATTATAAGCCTATGAAATTGCTATTTTAATCATTTTATTTTTTATTTGTGTGGGGACACTGGAGATTGAATCCAAGGGCTGCTCCCATTTATAAAATTCTTTATTTTGATGTAGGTTTTGCTAAATTGCCTAGACGGGGCTTGAACTTGGTGTCCTTGTGCGTCAGCCTCCCAGATTGCTGGAATTATAGGTGTGCACTACCGTGCCCTGGCTTTTAGTCATTTTAATTCTGAGAAAACTGCAACACTTGAGCTTTAATTCCAAAAGGTCTAGGACTAAATGGCTTAGTAGTAGAACAGGGTTTCTGACTCAGGCAACTAAGATATTATGGCTTTACTCTTTTAATTATGACATATTATTGCCTCAGAAAATAGCTGTTCACTACATGAATCTTAACAAAAGTCTGTTTTACCTCACCTTTAATATTATTTGACCCTTAGGAACCATTATTCTACTAAGTAATTACTTCAAAATACGGACTTAAGTCCATAGTGGTGTAGTGGTGCAGGGCTGTAATGTCACCACTGCAGACCGTTAGAGAGGAGGATTGCCACAAGTTTGAAGCGAGCCTGAATTACCTAATGAGGTCCTGTCTCAACAAAAACAAAAAAGGATTCTAGAAATGTAACAGTGTCAAATTTCTGTTGGCTGCTTTCACATTCTTTTGATTAAGTCCTTTTTTTTTTTATTTTTAAATATGTTTGCACGTGGAAAATACTCCATGTATAATTTCAGCTTGGATCCCAGTGTCTTGGCATCATGACTAAATTACTGGTCCTGAGAGTTTTCAGGATACTCTACAGGGAAGGAAAATGTTAATACCCTACTCTGCAGTTGGTATTGATTCTTCCCTCATTAGGCAATAATCTGATCTAGGGAAGTGCTTGATTCAGTGGATGGTACCAAAGATCAAGTAAGTTGAGAGTTGCAGCATTATTCCTAAAGGAAAAGGAGTATCCTGTTTTGATTTTGAAGAAATTAATTCTTCAGGCATCCTGAAAATTAATGCTGCTTTTTTTTAGACCTTTCTGGCTTTTTTCCCCCATAACTGTGTGTGTTTGACATTTTAGGTTACTGTTAGAAATGTTCAGCTATTATGTATATTTATATTTTTTAAATATATTTTTTAAGGTCCTGTTCTGTTCATCATCTCTGTAGAATTAATCATGTATTGTTTTCCCAAATACATATTGTAGTACCTTAGAAGGCAGCATTTGGCTTAGTATGTCTAATCTCTATTTCTCTTTTCCTCAAAAGTATTAATAAATGTCTTTAAGGTTTGAGTTTCCACACCTGTTGATAGAGAATGAGCTTGAGGAAGCTAACACTTGGGTTAAGAGCACCTTTACAGTGTAAGCAGTTAACTTGTTCATAGGTTGAGGGCTGGATCACTCTCAGCCTCCTCCTCCTGGGCCCTCTTCCCAGGTCCATCTGACACCAACCACATCACAATTCAGGAGAGAAGAGTAGTTATGTTGTTTAATGGACAGTAAGTAAGAAGAATGATTTTAGAAAGAAATGTGAAGCAACATGCTAAATCCTGCCAAAGTGGAATTTACCTGTAAGTAATTATGCTTATTTTGGTTGGTGGTTGTGATTTGAAAAAGCCCGCACATAGTTTTAACTTACATAGTCTCATTAGTGTATTAGTATTGCATTTCATTAAATCCAAGAGACCATCACTGGTTAGAAGCACTATTGTTTCATGTGCTGCTGAGAAAGAGAAAGGGTTGCCAGCTAACCCTGATTTTAGAGACAGTAACATGGAAGAGCAGCCCTCTGGAGCTTTGGGCATCTTACTACCCTATTGAAAAGTGACATTTTTTTCCTATGAACTGTAAAGGTGCTCAGCTCCCTTGCTGTCACTAGTACTGGTTGGAAATTGGGTTTTACAGTTCTCAGGAAATCTATGCTAATCTTTTTATCCTTGCTAATTTTGTTTGTGTTTCTGTGTATCTCTTCATACAGCACCTCAGGCAAGTAGGAGTGGCTGGAAAGTTTGTAGAGTTTTTTGGAAGTGGAGTTTCACAATTATCTATTGTTGATCGAACTACAATAGCAAACATGTGTCCAGAATATGGTGCTATCCTCAGCTTTTTCCCTGTTGACAATGTGACATTAAAACATTTAGAACATACAGGTGAGAGGGTATAAGATTATCTGAAGAAACATTACTTTCTAATGTGTCTTGACAATATTGTATATAAATTATATCTATATGTTGTTTAATATGAATGAGATGTTTTTGTTTTGAAAGTATCTCAAACTGTGTCAGTAAAGAGTTCGTGTCCTTGAAACATAGGCCCCTACAATCCATTGACAGTGATGTAAAGGAATTATTAATACTGTTATTAGTTTGTGTGAGTCCTTGCTTTAGTGATCATGGAAATCAAAACTGAAGCAACAGTATGAATTTACAAGAAAAAGCTTTAGTGCCAGGAATTTAGCTCAGTGGCATAAGTGCCTGGCTGGCAAGTGTGAGGTCATCAGTTCGATCTCCGGTACCAAAAAGAAAGAAAGAAAGAGCTTTAATTGGAAAGTAAGAAAGAAAAAAAGGGGAAACACAACTCTTAATAAATATGGGCTCAGTCCCCTAACAAAGGAACTTAAAGATAGGTTAAAAGCTTCCATCTGAAGAGTTGGCACAGAGACCAGCTCTTTACAGAGACATGGACAGTGGTCATAACAGTGCCACCACAATCAGCTGGGATCTGCTCATCATTACCTCTGCCCTGGGGGCCATCTGTCTCAAGGCTTTGCTAGACTCCAAGGCAACCCCAGATTTTAGGGTGTAGCTAGATATCCCTGAAAATCTGTTGGTGTCCTCAGTCTTAAAGGAGTAGGCTACATCAGTTTAGGGCTAATCAACCTTGTTTTACCAATTTTTCCTAAGTGATTAACATCCTGTAGCCAAAGTTTTAAGGTGATGAAGAATATGTAAAATGAAGGTCAGGTTTTTTTTAGTTAACTATTGGACCTCATAGTAGTTCCAAATGAAGAGTCTTGGTTTTTAGCAAAAAAACACTTTCAAGTCCCTTTCTGCCTCAAAGCATGCCTCAAATCATGCTTTCAATGACAGCTTAGGGGCCTGGGAGTGAGTTTGTCCTCTGTCCCTGTGGTAGTTTTAACAACTGCTGACCTGGCTCACTTTCCCACTCCTGCTCAGGGGTCAGAGGCTCCACTCTCATGGACGTTAGCTGGGAGCATGTTCCCCACTGCACACTCCACAGCTAGGATAGATGAACCATACAAGAGTGTGGGAAATGGAGCTCTTCAAGGAACAGAATGTGCCTAAAGCAGCGTAGGATAACAGGTTCCACATCATTTTGTAGCCCGATTAATTAGGATCCTTGATCAGTCTTCCACTGACTGTTCAAAATACATATAAACTACCTGCAAACCAGAACATGCTGATATTTTATTTATTCATTTATTTATTTGGGGATGGTATGTGGGATTGAACCCATAGTCTTTGCACTGAGCTACGTCCCCAGGTCTCTTTTAAATTTTTATTTTGGGACAGGATCTCCCTGAGTCATTAACTGCCCAGCATGGGCTTGAACATTTGATCCCCCTGCATCAGCCTGAGTATTAGGATTACAGGTGTGTGCCACCATACTCGCTAGAACGTGTTGATGTTTCATAAGGCTACTGTTCTTTAAAAAGGAGACTTCTGAGCAGGTGTGATGATATGTGCTTTTAAACCCAGCCCTAAGGGAGATTTAGGCATAAGATCACATGTTTGAGTCCATCCTGGGTGACTTAGCAAGAGCCTGTCTGAAAATTTTAAAAAAGGGCTGAAGATTTAGTTCATCATGAATGCTCAGTGTTCAATGCCCAGTACAAACAAACAAAAAAAAGCCCCCCTCTGTTATTGTTTATCCTTTATTTCTGTAAACAGATCACTACAGAACTGCTTACTCTCTAATCAAAGGTATATTTGGGGGCATTTGATATTTATCCATTTGGAGATGCATGATTATAAAGAAATGAGTTAAATAACAAATGGATGATGGGCATAGGAAACTCTGGGAGGAGAGGCCCCCCACAGATGAAAAACTTTCTCATGTCTGGATTTTGGCTGGTGCAACAGTGGAGAGAGAAATGGTTACAGGTGCATCTTGATTCACATGTTAATCTGAGTTAGGATATCAGTGATCTGTTACCATGTAGCAAATTATCCTAAAATAAGTGGCTTAGAATAGCCATCATCATGAATTGTCTTGCAGTTTCAGTGGGTCACTCACACAGGGCACAGAGGGACAGCATGTCTCTGTGCCATATCTGGGGCCTTCACTACAAGGCTTGAAAGGCAGGGCCTGGAATCCCGAAGGCTAGCAATGCATGCTGGCCACCACCTGGGAACACAGCCAGGACCATTAGCACACCCACATGTGCTGTTGTGGTGTCTGAAAGCCTGGGATTTTTCAAATGTGGTTTCTCATGAGAGAGAATATGTAAATCCATAAGTATTACTTTGTTCCTCATCACGAGAATTTTGTACCCTTATCCTCAGGACTTCAGAATTTCTTACTGGATTTTGTTGTTCCTTTTTAGGTTTTGACAAAACCAAACTAAAGTCAGTGGAAATGTACCTTAAAGCTGTGAAATTGTTTCGAAATGACCAGAATTCTTCAGAACCTGAATACTCCCAGGTATATGCAAATAACCCTACTAGTAGGAGTTAGAAGTGTAAACTCTGACACCTTACCACTTGAATTTGAATTCTAGCTCTAAGATTTATTAACTGTAAAACTGGGCAATTTATTTAGCCTGTCTCAGTTTCCTTATCTCTAAAATGTAATGGTAATATCTACCACATAGGATTCTTAATTTGTTTTGGTTTTGAGATTGGATCTCCATAGTAGGCCAGGCTGGCCTTGAACTCACTATGTTGTGTGACACTTCGGGCTTTAAATTGTTGCAATCATCCTGTCTTAGCCTCTTAAATACTGGGATTACAGGTGTGCACCACCATGCCAGGCTAGGATTCTGGTGCCGGGGATCAAACCACGATTTCACACTTGCCAGGCAAGCACTTATGCCACTGAGCTAAATCTCTAGTCCTGGCTAGGATTCTTAATTCTTAGATTAGATAAAAATTGGTGGAAATATTGCAGGATGTAAGATGTAATTGAAAAATAAGGTAGGTATTTTAATTTTTAAAACCATTGATCTCCCTCAAAACACTCCCCTTGCTTAGAATACATTTGTCCCTCATTCTTGCCACTTTTTTTTTTTTTTTTTTTTTTGGTGAGACAGGGTCTTGCTTTGCAGTTCAGGCTGGCTTTGAATTCAATATGTAGACCAGGCTGGCCTTGAACTCATGGTGATCCTCCTGCCCCGCCTCCTGAGTGCTGCAATTACAGGAATGTGCCACCACACCCAGCTGTGTCTTGCCACTTTTTGAAGCAGTTGTGCAAGTCCTTTCCTGAATGTCTTTGAATGTACTCTCATGGCTGCCACAATGTCCTGACTCCATTCGAAATGTTTACCTGTCATGGTCATTTTGACTTTGAGGAAGAGGCAAAAGCCATACAGTGCATGATCTAGTGAATATGGCGAATGAGGATGCACTGTAATATTTATTTATTTATTTATTTATTTGGTACTGGGAATTGAACTCTTGCCTGGCAGGCCTCTGAGCTGAACACCCGGCCCCCACACTGTAATGTTTTTCCAGGAAATGTTTTGAATCCATTCAAGGGGATACAAGACCAAAGGAAAGAACAATGCATGGCGCTGAGCAGATAAATAGGCCTGTGAAGGGTACACAGCAATTGAATTTGTGTGATACTTCAGGCAAGTTTCTGATTCTGTTGACTTCTATTGAATCCAGGGCTTTGTTTACATTGTTTAAAAAAGATTTTTAAAAAAAAAAAAAAGGATGGGAAGAAGAATTAATGAAAAAATTAGAGTGTTAGGGTAAAATGAAATAAATATGTCTATTTAAAAAACCATGACCATATTAATGTAAAATTCACCAGGTGTTTATTTCTGAAGAAAGTCTTTAATCCACCCCATCCTAGAGTAGATCACCTGAGTCCATTAAATGACAGTGGAAAGAAAGTAGGATCAGTTAGAATAAACAAGGCTGTTCAATAGTGATGGAAGCCATGAGGGAGAAAAAGTTTCAGGTTACTTATAATGACATAAAATAGACAAAGGAAATAGCAGAAGTAAGTAGAAAACTACTTGGGAAGTGAAATTTTAACAAAGCAGTAATGCCTGAACCAAAGAACAAAAGCCTGGTCAGTAAGAAAGAGCCTACCAGGAAAACTTAGTCACAAGAAGAGCTCCTTCTCTGCTGTGTCCTGCTATGCCTTCTATTGACCACACTTCCTTTCCTGTAAGCTTACAATGGAAAGATGTTGGCTAAGCATTACCTCCATGTTCTGAAAGCAAAGGAAGGGTTAATCTGAAGCTCAGAGGCAGTAAGTCTATAGCCAACCCAGGGTGAAGCTGGGCATCTGTTACAATAATGTTGCTGTTTGTGGGGAGAAAGCATTTAGGGGACCAACTTTTTAAAGGCAAGATCTTGCTAAATTGCCCCATCTGGCCTCACACTTAACAACCTCCTGAGTAGCTGGGATTACAAACTTTATATAGATCATATAATTCACATTGTAGAAGTTTGATTATATACTGATCTGTTATTCTTGCTTTTAGTAAATTGTTCATTTTTGTTTCAAAACTTTAGGCTCATTTTAAAGTAGTTTAAGGTCAAACACAGGGGCCAGGGATTTGGCTCAGCAGCATAAGTGCTTGCCTTGCAAGCGTGTGGTCATGAGTTCGATCTCTGGTGCCAAAAAATAAAATTAAAAATTTCAACTGTGTCCATATTATAAAAAAAATAAGCTCAAACACAAAAAAACACAAAAAATAGTTCTAGGGGAAGGTTTCATTATTAAAATATGGCATTTAAATAAATGTAAGTATACTTACTCTGCTTCACAAAACAATGTTTGAGTTGCAATCTGTACTTCAGATCTCAGTTTCTGTTTCCTTTTTCTGTTGTCTTAGGTGATCCAAATTAATCTGAGTTCGATAGTTCCATCTGTCAGTGGTCCCAAGAGACCCCAGGATAGAGTTGCTGTGACAGATATGAAAAGTGATTTCCAGGCTTGCTTAAGTGAAAAGGTAACTAACTTCATTGTCACTTTTATATGTTTTCAGGCTTTGTGCTCTGTAGTAAAGAACCACAGTTTTACAGGATTAACCTGTAGCTGACATACATCTTTTGGTTGGGTTTGGTGTTTGTGAGAGAGGGTCTTGGTATATAGTTCAGGCTGGCCTTGAACTCCAGTATAGAGCCCTGGCTAGCATGTTGGCATATGTTACCATGACTGACCCACTTTCTTACTTTTTTTTTTTTTTTTTTTAACCTGGGGCCTCACCATAAATCTCAGGCTGGACTTGAACCATGCCACAACTGCCCTAGCTGGGACCATAGGTGCCGGCTACTGCCTCAGCTGCTGCTGTGCTTTATATTATGGCACAGACTGCAGGCTCCCCTTGCCTTCTGCCTGATGTGTCAGTCATCTGGAGAGCTGATTCCCAGCTCCAAAGAGGATCAGAGGTTGACTGTTTTTGTTTAAATTAAAATTTAAAACAGTTCAACATTAAGTTTTAGTCCCCGTTCATATTATTTCAAGTGCTGAACAGGCGCATGTGGCTGTGGCCCCTGGATCAGACAGCATAGGTGATGAGTATGTACAACTTCCCGAAAAGGGTTGTCAAGAGTGCTGTGCCGGATGTGGCAACTTTCCAGAGCAGAGAAAGCCACTGTGCTGTGTGTAATTGCTCTTACCCTCTGGTGAATTGAAATTGTCGAACAAGTGACCCCTTCGACTTTAGAGGTTTGTGTTTTCTGTCCTAGAATCATGACTTAAATCTTGTCACCTTGTCTGCTCTATTGTGAGAAGTAGGCTGTGGCTTTTCAGAGCCTTTTTATAATTTTTGACTTTCATTTGGGAAATGTTAAATTTCAACAGAAATAAAATCATACAATGAATTGGTATGTGCCCATCATCCAGTTTCCACACAGAGTCACTGTAGCTGGTCTGGTCTCATCTTGCTGCATGCACACATGATAGTTTCCAGCAAATCTTCAGAACAGCCAATTTTTACTATCTCTTGAGAATCATTTTGAACAGGAATGAGTAGAGAACAGTGGGGCTAAATAGGATCTGGGTTTGGATGGTTGAATTCACAGGGTGGATAGAAGCTTAGTTTGTGAACGCCACCAGACTCTTGTCAAGATTGCTCAAGTCAGGCTTCAGATGACTTAGAACCACTTGGTGTTATGGAATTGAGTGTCACAAACAGAACTGTGAGTGTTACATCGTCAGGTAGCTTCTGTGTTTTCTACCAGTCTTTTCTATACCAATCTATATTATTTACTTATGTTTATGTGCAAATTTTCATAGGTTGGATTTAAAGGATTTCAAATTGCAGCTGAAAAACAAAGTGATACTGTCTCCATCCATTATGAAGGACAAGAATACCAGCTGACTCATGGGTCTGTGGTCATCGCTGCGGTCATCAGCTGTACCAATAACTGTAACCCATCTGTCATGCTCGCTGCAGGTGAGCCATGGCCTGTGGCCAGGCTTTTTTTTGTCCTAAATTTTTTTTTTCCGGGGCTGGGGATTTAGCTCAGTGGCTTAAGCGCCTGCCTGGCAAATGCGAGGTCGTGAGTTTCATCCCCGATACCAAAAAAAAAAATTTTTTTTTCTGTTGTTTACACTGTCTTTTTCTTAGGCACACATGAGTATCCATGTCTTGTTTGTATTAATTAGGTCCTAAGAAACCTAAGTTTTATTTAAATTACTAATTTTGTTTTATTACACAGGAGATAATTTTTTATGACTGCATCTCGAATGTCTAATAATTTTAGGTTGTGTTTTTCTTCTGTTAGAATATAGTGAATTAGCAGATATTTCTTTTTTATTTTAATTTTATTTTAAAAGGGAGTAAAATTAAACACAACAAAACAGAACAGAATGGGACATAAGAAATCATACATTTCAAAGCTAGACAACCAGAGATCTTCACTATCTGTCATATTCTGTCTTGTTTTCTTCCAAATGTTTGTCCTTATCTTTGCATATGGGGAGCTCATACTAAATAACGTAGCCAATCTTTTCACAAGATGTATAGTTCACTGGCTCCCACTTGCTAAACAGAGGGGAGGAGGAGGGACACGGGCCGGGGGACAGGACAACATGAGATGTCTGATTCTCAGCCCACACGCTGGCAGGATCACAGCCGCCCCCCAGAGAGGGGAAGAGTTCCTTGTTCTCCTGGCACCCCAAGTCAACCACACTGCAGGTCCCGATGCGCCAGGTTCTCTCTCCTTCAGGCTGCCAAAAGTCTGCCACACTCTCAGCCGCCCCCCAGAGAGGGGAGGAGTTCCTTGTTCTCCCAGCACCCCAAGTCAGCCGCACTGTGCAAGTCCCGACATGCCAGGGTCTCTCTCCTTCGGGCTGCCAAAAGTCTGCCATACTCACAGCCACCTCCCAGAAAGGGGAGGGGTTCCTTGTTCTCCCAGCACCCCAAGTCAACCATACGGTGCAGGTCCCGAGGTGCCAGGGTCTGTCTCCTGTGGGCCCCCCAAAGTCCGCCATACTCACCTGCTATCTCTTTCCGATGAATTGACCATTCCATTTCCAAAGTTCTGAAATGGCCAACAGACCACAGAAAGAATTCTCTTTAGGCTCCTGTTTGAAACCAGCAGCTACAGCAATCTGCTGCCCTTGATTCAGGGCCACCAGATATTTCTTTAATTTTCTAGACATTTGCCATCACATTGTGCTAGAGTCCCAGAGAATTGTAAAAGAAGCAAAAGATTATGCACAAGAACTATGAGTGAAATCAGTTCATCTGGATCTTAAGAGTTCTTTTGTTGCATAAAAACATACAGTAAATGGTCCATGTCCCTTAGTTTATTATTATGGGACTTATTATTATGGATTCATCCTTTTTTTTTGCGCATGATACCATGTTACCAGCTTGTGCCTTAATAATTTTACAGCCTGATGGCTAGTGTGGTCATCACTCTATTGGCTTATTGGGGATTGAAACCCAGGGCCTCAAACAGGGTAGGCAGATGCTTTACAGTGAGCTATGTTGATAATCCTGCTTTTCTTTTTTCTTTCATTTTTTAAAATTTTTAGATAGGTTCTCATTAAGTTGTTCAGGCTGGTCTTGAACTTGCTATCTTCCTGCCTCAGTCTGCCAAGTAGCTGGTATTACATATATGTACCACTATGTCCTCCTGTCACAAATTTTATTTTAAATGAAGTCAATTGGTAGAATGGACAAAATAATGATGGTAAGATTAGGAATATGTGCCTTTGGATTCTAGTCTTCCTTCCTGCTCTAATGTGAAAAAAAGAAAGATAACACTGCCATAAAGAAAGGAAATCGTTTGTTCCCTGTGCAGGTCTTTTGGCCAAGAAGGCTGTTGAAGCTGGTCTGTGTGTTAAACCTTACATAAAAACGAGTTTATCTCCAGGCAGCGGGATGGTCACTCATTACCTCAGTTCAAGTGGAGTGTTGCCGTATCTTAGCAAGCTTGGGTAAGTAACAGCTATCAGTATTTGTATTGAATTTGGAGCATGGCCTCTCATATGTAAACAGTAGATGGAAAGAAAAATATGCTGTGCTTCTACTCAGTACCTTGTCATTGCCATAGTCTCTGAGGCTGCTTTCAAGCAGACATTTCTCAGACACAGCAAGACAGTAAGGCACCATGAGACTCCTTAAATGCAGAGCACCAGGTGATCTCTAGCCTGGGGGCACTGAGGTGGAAAGATAGACATGCTAGTGCAAGGACAAAAAGAGTAGTGGTGCTAGTACATAGGATTCCTTCAAGTGATGTGCAGTTCAAAAAAGAATAAAATCTCATAACCTGCATTTAGTAACCAAGTGGATGGTTTTCACTGAAGGTTTGTGAGGTTATTGGGTCTCTGACCCTTTGGTTGCACTCTCCCTGAGTGTCAGAGAAAATGACATTTCCATTTCTTAGGTGATCGGAATAAAATTGATGCTAGTTGTATTTTCAGTGTATATTTTGAAACATTTTGCTTATATAAATTGTACTTTTTCTTAATAAATTCTAGACTTTCTGCTTTTAGAGCAGTAATCAAAAATGATTTAGGGAATTACGCTTGTGATCTAACCCTAAGTTAAACCACTGTGGAATTGCAGTCAGGGATTTTTCTTGGGTTGATTTCACTGCAGATTGAAAGATACACTCCTGTCAGAGCACCTGGTTGTCTCTTTGGGTCTTTGGTAAAATTGTTATAATGAGGTTATCTTGATCTTATAGTTTCAGCAAACTCTTAGGATGAAAGTACAGTGTGCAGTTAAAAAAAAAAAAAAAAAAACATGCTACATTCCCAGAAGGCAGTACTTGAATTTTCTTGTGTAGTGTGACAGGTGCTGTTGACTTAAGGGAGAGCATGAAATATTATGGCTTCTTAGAAGTTTGCATTCAGCACAGGGACCATGCCCACAAGTGACTTGAACGTTTAAAACACTGTAGAATTAATATGGTAAGGATTATTCCATGTGTCATAATTACTACTAGAGGTAGAAATGCAAGATAAGCCTTTTTGTCTTTTTTACAAATGCAGTGTGCTCTCCAGTCACATTTCATGTTTTGAAATGCAGGTTTGAAATCATTGGCTATGGATGTTCAACATGTGTGGGCAATACGGCACCTTTATCAGAAGCAGTTTTAAATGCAGTAAAACAGGTAAAATGTGCAGACTGGCAAGACATCCAAATGGGTTTTCTTAATCATTCTGTTACTGAATTATAGAAAATATATTGATGTGCTTATATTTCTGTTGTTTCTACACCCCTTTGGAGGAGTAACTTGTGAATTTTAAAAGGATTCCAAGAATTATTATTGTTGGAATTTGTTTATTTATTTGTTTACTTATGTTGGTGGTGGTACTGAGTCTTTTTTACCTTCTTATTTCTACAAAAGAGTCTTACTAAATTGCTACTAAATTACTAAGTTTTACAGGCTTATCTGGAACTTGCTGGTCCTCCTGCCTCATCCTCCCAGAGTGCTAGAATTCCAGATGTTTGCCACTATGCTAGGCTTCATTTCTCGATTTTGATTATGTTCTTGGTAATACAAGAATTTTTTTTTTTAAGTTTATTTGTAGGATTTATAAATCCTACACTATCACTATAGTGATACATTTTTTGGTTGTCTTACCTTCAAAACTGTAATATATAAGATTATTTTTATGCCATTGTCTTGAATTGAATGTATTTGTTTGTATGGTTATGTTTTTCAGGGTGATTTGGTTACCTGTGGAGTTTTATCTGGAAATAAAAATTTTGAAGGTCGTCTTTGTGATTGTGTTCGTGCCAATTATCTTGCCTCTCCACCCTTAGTGGTGGCTTATGCCATAGCAGGCACAGTGAACATAGATTTCCAGACAGAACCTTTAGGTATGTTTTCGTGTGTGTGTGTGTGTGTGTGTGTGTGTGTGTGTATGCGTGCACATGCATGTACATGTACACACACAGGCATATGTGCACTTTTTCTCCTAGAAGTTACTTTTTACATGTTTCTGAGATGATCCATTATTAAATTTATATTATAGTAATTTATGGTCATGCATAATTATTGGCTTTTATGTATGTCTGAAGAATATAAAATGTGCTGCAGATTATTCTTCTAGCTGCTTAAACCTGAAGTGCCCTGTTGTTGAATCATTTACTTACTGAATACCACATTAATATCTTCTAACCCAGGTACTGATCCTACTGGCAAGAACATTTACCTGCATGATATTTGGCCCAGTAGAGAAGAAGTTCATCAGATAGAGGAAGAACATGTTGTATTATCCATGTTTAAAACACTAAAGGAGAAGATAGAAGTAAGAATCTTTCTTTCCCTCTCCTCTTTCTTTCATAAAGCTGCAGTATATTTCATCCATCTTGCTTTCTGAATAGAACACAAATTTAAATTACATTAATTTAAATATATGATGTTTAATGAGTGATAGTTTGCATCTGGAACTGCTAATTACAAAGAGAATGGATTAGTTACTGGAATCAGTTCTATTTATTTATTGGAAATGCGTAGCCACTACTTTTACTTGGCATCCTGAGTAAGCGCAGTATATAGAAACTATGCTGGCTGTCACTCCCATTCACATGGCTCAGAATTCAGAAGAAACAGGCAGACAGTGACATTCTGCTTTCACCAATTTTCCTAACCATCCCTTTGCTTCTCTGTAGTAACCTGTAATACTTCTTTAAGCAACTCTTTATAGATATTTTTATGCATATATAAGTGTGATGGCAGAAAAAGCAGTCATTTGACAAGTCTGCTGAGGCCATGAACCAGCTGCTTTCTAGATGCTTCCTGGTTTGTTCATTTGTTTGTTGCTTTGTTTTTATTTTGGGTGCTGAGGATTAAACCCAGGGCCTTCACGCTATGTAGCATCTGTTTTGAGACAGGGTTTCAGTGGGTTGTCCAGGCAGGACTTGAACTTGATCCTTCTGCCTCAGCTTCCTAGAGTGCTGGGATTGTGGGCCTGCCCAGCTCATCTAGATGTTTGGAACACATTAGTGAATAAAACATAAAATTCTCATGGGGAGAAATAGACAGTGACCTATCAAGAAAATAATTAGGTTAATTGCACATTTTTGTTAAAAGTTGTAAGATCACCAGAGGCATTTAGCTCAGTGGCACAAGCGCCTGCCTGGCAAGCGCAAAGTTGTAAGTTTGATCTCCAGTACCAAAAAAAAGTAAGAGCTCTAGAAAAAGTAAATTTTTATAAAAAGGTTTAATTGTGCAAAATTTTGCAGACAGATTGCAGTGGGTTGAAGAGATGCTATTGAGCATGATTTTGAAGGAAGCAAAAGGGTCAACTGTGTTCTTGAGCAGAATGAAAGGCTCTCTAGGTGAAGGGAACAGGCTTTCAGGTTGTCAGTAGGAAGTCTTCATGGATGTGATGTCACTCAGAATCAGCAGTGTGTGGGACACTGGGTGGAAGTTGGAGGTTTTAGGAATATCCCCTGGGTCAGACGAGAAGGGGAGCTATGGGAAGATCATTCTAATTCTGTATTCAGGATACTGGAGGAATGGTAAAGGGTGGGATTAGGAAGGCCTAGTGAAGAGGTCTCGAGCATGAGAGGATCTGATGGAATGGATCAGGCTAGTAGCAGTGGAAATGATTGAGAAAGCAATAAAATTTGGGGTGTAGTTTATATGCAGTGATATGGCATAAATATATTGAAAAAAAGGTTTTTCTTTGTGATGACATTTATGAAGATCACTAGCCTGCCTCATACATATATTCACAGTATATACAGAGATCTCTTTTAACATGCTCTGGCTTTTTAGTTGTTTCTTTTTTGTGGTTTGTGGGTGGTTTTGTTTTTTGACTTTTTTTGGTATTGGGAATCGAACTCAGGACCTTGCACTTGACAGGCAGGTGTTTATATGCTGCTAAGCTGTATCTCCAGCCATGTGGAAGTTTTTTTTGTTTTGTTTTGCATGTGTTTTTGTTTGTTTGTTTTGACTCTGTAAAGAAGTCTAGGTTCAGTTTATATTGAAACTAAGGGTATTCCTGAACATCTGGTGAGCTAGAATTTACTTGTACACCTTTGTTATTCTGTCCCCCTCAAAATCTCATGGTTTTATAAAGTGAACCATTTTAGCATTAGCTTTATAAATGGATGTGTCTTTCTAGTCTTTTTTTTTTTTTTTTTTTTTTTGGTACTGGGGATTGAACTCATGTACTTGTGCTTGCCAGGCAGGTGCTTATGCCACTGAGCTAAATTCCTGGCCCCTCTTTTCTAGTCTTTTTATAAGCCTTTTTCTTACTCTTAAACCATTATTTGCAGATTGGAAATAAATGGTGGAATTCCTTAGAAGCACCAGACTCAGTTTTATTTCCGTGGGATTTAAAATCTACTTACATCAGATGTCCTTCATTTTTTGATAAACTTGTAAGTCATTTTAATGTTTGCTCTTACAAGATCATTGTAGACTGAAAAAACTTGTGAAGAATTAAATGCTTTGAGATTTACTTTGCAGACCAAAGAGCCAGTTGCAATCCAGCCCATTGAAAATGCCCATGTCTTGCTGCATTTGGGAGATTCCGTTACTACAGATCACATATCGCCTGCTGGAAGCATCGCTAGGAGTAGTGCTGCAGCCAAGTATTTGACGAACAGAGGGTGCGTACAAGTGGTTTGGAGGCAATCTTGCTTTACCTTCTATCTAATTAAGAACCATGTTGCCTTATCCAGTAAATAAATGCTGTCTTAGATGTCTGATTGTTAGTGTACAGATACTGCTTGTTGTACAGTTCTGTACATCTTCCTTATAGAGCCTTAATATCTTTTTGTGTTCAGTATGCCTTGTTTACATAGTACTGTAATTTTTGCTGATTGTACTGTATAGTACAGTACTGTAGTTTATACATTAACAGTTCTGTTATACATTATAGTACTGCCTAGAAGAGATATGTAGTAAAAGCAAAGTCATCAAGTTAGAGTTTCTTTAGTTCTGAATATTGTAATGTGCATACTGTATTCAATTCCATTTAGCAACCAATTCAATTACAACCTAGTTGGAGGGACTGAACTGGGTCCTTAAATGAGGAGTGTCTGTGTTTGACTTGAACCAGAGCAGGAGCACCTGTAACATTAGTCTTGTCTTACAACTTTAGAAACTGATGATGTTGGTATTTTAATTGAGCCTTACAGTCTAAACAAACAAGTGATTAGCGACAAGATTATTCTTTTTCAGTGCTACGCTGTTGAAAAGTCAGCTTTCTTTGATACACTAAATGAAGTCCAGTCACTCACTAGGTTCTATCTAACTAGCTTCTAATTCTTGGAGTATAGTAAACCTGTATGTTATGGGCTGTAAAATGCTCACTTGAAAGACTATGGTTGATACATATCAAAAGTCAACTGCTGCTTTTTTTTTCTTTTTGGTCAACTGAATTTATTATTATTTGTATTTGTAAATCTTTACAGTACATAATTTTTATATTGGGCATAAGTATAGGTATATTACACATCTTAATTTTTATTTCTCCTTCATCCCCAATTTCTGCTGTTTGAGCCTAAAATTTTATGGTAACAGTAAATCTGAATGTAAATGCCATTTGTATAGGAGGCGTAAATCTAAAACTAGGAAGGTTTTGTTTCATTTCTGTGTTCTATTGAACTGTTTTGATAAAGAGACACTGAAGGCAGACTTTGCATTACTAATGCTTGATTAGCTTTTGGATACTGGAGCAATTCAAATGATTGAATTTTTCATTAAAAATACCTTATAAAATCATGGTTATAGAATTTGGTTTAACATATAATCATATAATATTGCATAGCTTTTATTATAAAGTATTTAAAAAATAAAATTTTTTTTCCAATACTTTTTTGGTGATGAGTTGTATCTTGGTCACAGTTGTGACATAGTTCCCACAAAAGAAAACCAGTCACCACTTCTCTCAGATGCACAATTGTTATGTTTATTGTGATTTTTCAAGTGCATTTAGTCCAGTAATTATCAGCTTGAATTTTCTAAAAATAAAGATACCCAAACCCCCACCACTTGTGACCTAAAGAAAGTTTGATTGTACAGCTTTGTTTCCTCTGCCCAAAAACTAAATTAGAGGCTGATAAAAATAAGTTATTGACTGTTGCATTGTTTCACTGATATATTTAACCCAGTGGGAATGAACATCCTTAGCACTAAGGGTGATTCCTGAATACCGTTTCCAGTGCAGGCTACCAGAGCTGCTTGGAGAAACGGTTGATTCTGGATCTAGGACTGGAAAGTGATTCTAGATACTTCAGGCCAAAATCAGGGGAGCCTTTGGGCACCACTGAGCCCTGTCTGGTAGGCTCATGAGCCTACTTGAATGTGTCACTGGTCACAGATGGAACATGTTGAGCATCAGTAAGAATAGTAATACAATGAACTGAAAGGTAATAGATATGTTTACATGCACTGTTCATTTGATACTGAAAGGAAAAAAAGCAGAAGTTACTGTATTAGGAAACTTTCCAAGATGATAGGGAGACTGCACATTGAAATTCGGCAAGCAAATCAAATCTGTAACCAGCTTTTCTTCTATGGTATATATGTCAGTTTAACCAAATCACTCATAAAGGAAAGTTTGTCTTTATAGAAGTTTTCCAGCCAGACATGGTGGCATGTGTCTGTAATCCCAGCACTTGGGATGCTAAGGCAGGAGGATTGCCAGGAGCTTAAGGCTGTATAAGTGAGTTCAAAGCCAGCCTGCACTATACAGTGAGATCCTGTCTCAAAATTTTTATTTCCAGCCAAAAAATTCATAGATTTGATTGAATTAAGAGTATCACAACGTTCTCTTGTGAAATACGCTAAACAGTAGTAAGCAGTTACTGCAAAGATTCCAGGGAGACAGTTGTAGACATGTGCCTCCCAGTGGAGAAGCAATACAACTGTCAAGCATTGTTGCCAAAAATGTAAAAACCTACTTATCAAGTCAATCTGGTATCTGGTTTACAACAAGTAAGAACACATACCCTGCTGAAAGATAGCATGAAAATATAGTCAACATAATCTACCATAGGCAAAACTAAACAAATGCCCTTTCTAGCTGGGCATGGTACCACTAACCTATAAGCCTAGCACTCTGGGAGAGTGAGGCAGTAGGGTACGAGTTCAAGCCCAGTCTGGGCAACTCAGCAACTTATTGAGACTCTGTCTCAAATTAAAATATTTTTTAAAGAGCTGGGGCCATAACTCAGTGTGAAGGTTCTAGATTCAATCCCTAAAGACCACTCTCCCCAAGAAAAAATATGGAAAAATTAGGGACATTCGACTGTTAACTGAATAATACTAAATTATGATGTCTAAATTCTGCTTCAGCTTAATCTAACAGGGTTGATTATAGAAGAAATAAAGCATCCATGAGTATATTGTAGCACTATGTCATTTTTCACCTGGAATGAAACTAATTTTTATAACTTTCTTTAGCCTTACCCCTCGTGAATTCAACTCTTATGGAGCCCGAAGAGGTAATGATGCAGTGATGACAAGAGGCACTTTTGCAAACATCAAGCTTTTTAATAAGTTCATTGGAAAGCCAGCTCCCAAAACAATTCATTTTCCATCAGGACAGACGGTAAGGATGTATATAAAGTATTCAAGCCATTGCTCACTGGCTAAAAATTTATATTAAAGAATTTTGTATATGTTTGATCTACAGCTAGATGTATTTGAAGCTGCAGAACTGTATCAGAAAGAAGGTATCCCACTAATTATCCTAGCAGGAAAGAAGTATGGTTCAGGAAATTCAAGAGACTGGGCTGCCAAAGGACCCTATTTACTGGTATGAATTCTTAACATTTATCTCAAGCTTAACAGACATTTTAACACTCCCTTTTATCAGTAGTAGCCTGTCAAAGTTTAATGATCTGCACCTTGATTTGACGAGTTTGTTTTTAATTATCTTAGATGGTATTTTGTACTCACCTATTTGCATGTTAGTACTCTGAATTTGAGTCAGCCTTAGTCTTATATATGGAAGTCAATATGATGGATGGAAAAGGACTTCTGTCTTAAATAATCTTTTCATTTCCTCTGATTTGCTCCATTGAGGAGTTGAGAGACTCGGAGGTCTTGGGCCAGGTTTCAACCTCCTACTCCCAGATAAGACCTGATGATGCCTTCTTTTCAGAGTGTGTTTCTGCCTTGAGCTATACACTGTATAAGTGTCCACTCTTACGAAGCTGCCTAGCAGTGATCCTTAGCTATCCGTTCAGTTAGACATTGAGAATCTGACTGTGCACTGGGTACTGCCAATTAGGGCCCCACTATAGATGATGGGGTGATGAGCCACCTTCCTCTCACACCTACCATTATCTGTTTATATTTGCTTTTGAGGTCATTTAGTTTCTTGAAGGAAGATGCCCTTGGGGTGTCAGCTGAGTCCCAGCTTCTGATCTGGTATTCTCAAGCTGGTGGTCTTCAGGCTTGTAAAGTGTACATGATGGTCCCCAAGAGGCAAAAACTGTTTCTTAGGTGGTACAAGGAAGCCTTTCTCTTTTTGTGTATAAGGTACAGATAAACATGGCATAAATAAATACATGGTACATAGATTAAAAGTTTGAAGGGATTGGTGAGGAGATGAAGTGATTAAAGAAAAAAGTCTTAAAAGTCTAAAATCTCACCTTAGACAATAGCAGAAAAGTTGAGAATCACAGGCTGAGAGCCTCTCTAGCTCAGTGTTTCCAGGGAATGAACACTAATCTGCTAGAGTGCAGGCTAAGCTGAGGGTCTCGCTGCTCTGTGTAGACTTTTAACCAGAAACTCCAGTGCTCTAAGAGATTGGAGGCTTTCCTAGGCTCTGCATTGCACACTGTCTCAAAACTTACGAAAACCCCTCTCTCTCTAATTTCAGTTCATCATACTGTGGGTTCTGATTTCTATTTAGTAAATATTTATAGAATTTTCTCATCCTGTTTGTTTTGTGGCTGTGGATTTATATCCTCTTTTTCTTCAAGTATTCTCTTAAAAGAAATTGATGATTAACACATATGCTGGACTGTGCGAGTCACTTAAGGACAAGGCAGCCGCCCCACTTAGCCAGCTACTGTGTATGGTGGGCACGGTCAGCACTTGGCCCTAGAGTGGCCAGGGCAGGGTAGTGGGGAAGAGACAGAACAACACAAGTTCTTTAAAAACACAAAAAAGTCACCTATGAAAGGATTCTGTAAATGTTGTTTATACAACATTGACCACGGTATGGAATATTAGATAAAAAATATATACTGAAAACCAAAACACATGTTTTTCCCTTTAAAAATGCTCAATAAATCAACTTTCAGGAGCCAACAATATATCTCAGCAGCACAGCGCCTGCCTGGCAAGGGCAAGGCCCCAAGTTTGATTCCCAGTACCAAAAATCAGTCAGTTAGTCAGTCAACTTTGAGAAGTGATTAGAAGCTGGGGATGGTGGCACATGCCTGTCATCCCAGCACTGGGGAGGCTGAGGCAAGAGGATCGTTGTAAATTCAAGACCAGCTTGTGCCACAAAGTGAGGTCAAGGCCAGCCTGAACTGCATAGCAAGACCCAGTATCTAAAGAAAAAGTGATTAGAGGAAGTAAACTACATATTTTTTGCAGGGTGTAAAAGCTGTTTTGGCTGAAAGTTATGAAAAAATACACAAAGACCATTTGATTGGAATTGGTATAGCTCCACTTCAGTTCCTTCCAGGAGAAAGTGCAGATGTCCTGGGCCTCTCCGGCAGAGAAACATTTTCTTTAACATTTCCTGAAGAGCTGTCTCCTGGAATAACAGTAAATATAAAGGTATCTCTAAAATTCTTACATGTGATTGTGCACTCTTTGCTCAAAAAGATGACTGTAAATTGACAGTTGAAAATTACGTACTTATATTAGTTTTTAAAAGTTGTAGTATGAGCTGGCTCTGTTGCCCGTGTTCTGTGACTTTGTTATACAGCTCTCATTCCCAGAGGCAAAGTAAAAAGAACTGAATGCTTAGTCCAGAAGAGATTTATGGAAGGAAATTTTGCCTTCTAATTGCATGTGCCAGCTTTTGCGTCTTCATTTTCAACTCTGTTTTAACCCAGGTGTATATTCCAAAGAGCAGGCAAAAGCTGGGCATTCAGGGTTAGAGACCGACTTTACAACTAAGGGGGAAAAGGAAGAATAGCAGACATGATGCCCAATGAATAGTTACTATAAAGTGAATATGAATAGTGAGTAGTAACTCACAGATAGTAAGTCAAAATCTAAATCCTTTGAGTGTTCTACATAGTGTAATATTTCTCATTTAAAATTAGAAATGAAGATACCGTTTTTTCTACTTAGCTATCTCAGGTGCTTTTGAAACAGCAGAAGGGTTTCAGGCAGTCAGAACATATGAAATCAGAAACAGTAAAATTGGACAAAATATGTGGCAGTCACTGAATATGAAGTAATACTGTGACGATTTTACCCCTCATATGAAATGTTTTTGTTTGTTTAAAGACAAGTACTGGAAAAGTATTCAACATGATTGCTTCATTTGAAAATGACGTGGAAATAACACTGTACAAACACGGAGGATTATTAAACTTTGTGGCACGGAAATTCTCCTAGTATCTGCTGGCCATGGATCTTCAGAAACTTAACTTCAAAGCCTTCTGTGCTGGACCAGGAACCCTGGCATGGAGCTGCAGTGGTCCCAGTGCGCTCACCTGTGTCACCCATGGATGTAAATGATTATGAATTACAGTAGTGACTGCAATGAAATCTTCTTGATCTTAAATCATACACGAATGGTGCTATTAACATTGCTAAAATCAATGTGTGACGTGTGTTGTGGAAGAAACCTGTAAGTATGGATGGGTGGGGATATTTTATCAGACCATTTTGTAAATAAAGGCAGAATTTGAACTTGTGTTGAAGATTCTTACATGAGTAACCTTGTTTGTTTAGTTTTGCACCTATAAAACTGTACTACTGTTTGTTGGTTTAAGAGTAGCAGATTGAAATATAAGAACCCAGATTAGACTTAAAATTATAGAGGTTAGAATCTGATTTATAAATGGATTATTAAGTATATCAGTTCCTTTCCAGAGTTGCTGACCACAGTTGGCATTCTTAGTCTGTCATGAAAGCGAGGTTAGTCTCATTCTAACTACAGGGAGAGAACACGCCCTAGATCACAGTCATTCTGTGCAGTGCAGCCAGTTTCCTCCACATCTGCATTTGGACCATTGCAGAATGCAAGCAGTTCTGTGGCACATGCATTAGCAGTAAAAGATGGATGTCTGTGGTGCAGCACTTAAGTTTTTGGTAGTTTGCCACTGTACCCTTGGCAGATCTCAGATACCATTCTATCAATTGGATCAGCTTATGTTGTACATCTAATGTGATACTAGAACTTTTTATAACCTAATGTAGGTATCACCAACTGACATTCCACACTCATCTTGTGGAAGCTAAAGAGAACTTGAATCATTAGATGGTAACCATATTTCTTTTAAATTACCCACCCTAAATTATATGGATCCTTACCCCTAAGCATTTTTTAAATGTTGCTGTTTGATTACCTATCACTTCAAATAATTATTTCACCAAGAGTAAATGATTCTATTAATTTTTTATGGTTTATTTGGTTTTAAACAAAACTGACCCATCAGTTAAATTGTTGCTGAGTGTCAGATGTTCTCTATATATCTGTTTTTATGTCATACTCATGAAACATTTGTTCTGTCAAGACATTTGGCAACTTCTTACACAACAGGTTGGATAATTTCAGAAGGTCTTATACTTTTCTTTAGTTACGAAAACAAGCTTAGCAGCAAAAGGTTAAGGTATTGTTTTTGTTTTTGTTTCACATGGAGATCTTCATGTGACTTAGTTAAGGTCTTTCAATTCAGACTTAGCTCACATTGCACAGAATAAAAAACTGCTTATTTTAAATTAAAATGCTGAAACTACCAAACCGATGGGTAAAGACCTGAGAACTTTGCACGTAATAGTCTTTTTAAAACATCTTGTAAATATTTATTTAAACAATGAGTTGGGCTAGAATTTGACAGTTTCCTGTCTATTTAAATTTTTTATGAATATTTTCTTTGATCCTTTCAAATCATGTTGTGTCTTGATACATGCTGTATATCTGTCAGTGCATGTGTTTAATTTACATGAGTTTATGATGGAGAATTTACAGATTGAATGTTAAAATATCTGTTACATGCTTTGAAGAAATGGTAATTCCAGATTGTGTGGGAAAGAAAAAACTTACTTTGAAAGTATATCTGTGGACATCACACAAGCTGATCAAGCAGTGGTGATAAAGCTGTTTAGTAGTGATGGCTCAGATGTGAACATTTACAAGCAAACCTGTATTCCAGGAACAAAATTAAGGTTCTTTTGATGTCTTGCTCATATACAGCTTGGGTGAGCATGGTTTTAAAATTGAGGAGGAGAGTTGTAGGCCTATGCAACAGTTGTAGGCCGGGTGTATGTACATTGTGTAATTCTGCCTCTCGCCAAATGCTGCAGAACTAGCATTTGTTTGTTGTACTTCACCTACTTTGTTGACTCTGTGGGTAATTATGTGTTACAAAAAAGTGTGATAGGCACACTACTCGAAAGCAAATCAGTGTTGTGACTTAAAGTACAGTTTCCAAGGTCATTACCAACAGCAACATTTATCTTCTGAAAAACCTGCTATGTCACATTACCATTTTCATACCTTTAGGTCTTGCTACTATTAAATGTCATACAGCCACTAAATTGCCTCTACTATTTATACCTTAAAAGTCCCAAAGTGACAGTTGTCATTTTCTGTCTTGTCTCCATTGAAGACACTTGGGTGCAAGAGAGCAGAATTGCTTCAACCATTGCCTGGATTGCCCCTGGTGATTGTACTGAAAGCTGTAAATCCAAGTCAGCATTATTTGCATATTCAATGACAATGATATGTGCATCACTTCTCACTGACAAGTGACAGAATGGGAGAAACTTGACCCTTTTCTGTGGTTAAATTAAGAGACACCTTTCTTTTGCTTTTAGGTTTAGAATAAAATACTAAGATAACTGGGCATCGCCCTGGTCCAGTTCAACATAAACAAGACAGTGGGAAAGGGGTTGACTTATGCTTTTTCAGTGTTTTGGCTTTTGTTTTAATTTTTCCCTAATGGGTGACAGCGCTGATGTTTTCTATCAAATTTTACACATGGGGCTATGAAAGCATATATCTCAATTAACTGCAAATCACTGTCTTACTATTTAAAGCCAACAATACAGTGCAACAGTTTTAAGTTCAATAATGTTAAGTATTGTATAGAAATATATTGGAGGCAAAGTTCCGCTGATAACAATGGTGTATATGTTACTGATGATGTAAATTATTTTTAATAAAGAAAATTGTATTATCACATTTGGCTCTTGTTATATTTTTAGCAATTAGAATAAACCCCCATGACTTAAAAAGACACACTGTGCCACCCAGAAGTTCATCATCAAGTACATTAAGTGTTCAGAGGTCACGTTATTGCTTGTGGCTGCTGCTGTAAAACCCATGGTTCTCACCATGTGTGTCTCCTTTTCTACTCTAGTGCTAGTGAGAACAAAAATCTGTATAAACTTTTGAAAAAGAGGATCGAAAAAGAGGATAGGATAGCCTAGCAACAAATACAGTTGAATTTCATTCAGGGATTGGTCCAATAGGTACTTAGATTTATAGAATCAGTTTAGAGTTGAATTCAAAGCAGGATCCTTTGTATAAATAACATGTCTTAATTGGAAAGGACAGCTTTTTAACATTCGAGAGAGCAGGCTGGCCATGGGCTGATGAAGGTTCTGTACCTTCAGGCCTCGTCCTCGGGTCATGGCAGAGTGCACAGGTGTGCGCAGACATTTCCAACACCTGGGAGGAGCGGTGGCTGGGCCATTTCAGGCTGTGATAGTCTCGAGGGACTCACGTCTACCTTAGACCTCCTTTTCTTAGAGGCCCTCTTAACATACGCGCGTGCAGCAAGTGGTGGGGAGGAGAGTGCAGACAGAAAGCGGGAGCGCCCATGGGACCCGATCCCTTGGACTCCTGAGAAACTGTCCAGCTACCCTAACAAGTAGACAGGGTGGAATTAAGATGTGCCAATCAAGGACCTAGGGTTCCTGCTGAATGGCTACTTAGGGTGGGCGAGGCCTTAGCCAATCAGAGACAAGGACTCCAGTTACGTAAGGTTTTTAAAAATTATTTATTTATTTATTTTGGACTGGGGCTGGACCACAGGATTTCACGTTTAGAAGCCGCCTGGCTGGGCAAAGTCTATCTAATGTGTCTGGCCAAGCCACGCCTTCCTGTAGTCTGCGCTGAGTGGGCGGGGAGGAGCGAGAGAGAGCCAGTCTGGAATCGGGCGCGCCGGGCTGGCTGAAGGGGCTGACCCAGCTCTTACAGCTCGGAGTCCATTTCTTCTGCTGTCTTGGACAGGGGACAGGGCCGTGAGCGCTACGTGGGATCGTGCAGTGAGCGGAGCAGGGAGCGGAGGCCTGCCGGGCCAGCCGGGCTGGGGTATGCCCGAGGGTGGGGTGGCCATCGGGGCGGGAATCCTGACCGCCATCCTGTGGTCCTCACCAGAGTGGCGAGGATCGGGATGTACAGTCTCCTCCCCTGTCCTCACCCAGGCTGAGATCCCAGGAGAACCTAGGGCACCGCACTCCGGAGCCCCAGCATGGAGAGTAGCAGAGGGAAGTGCCCCGTGGGAGCCATTTCTGAGCTTCCCCTGGCCTCACTATAACTATGGACCTGCCCTGTGTGCCCCCTTCCTGCCCGCCTGTATTTTGGGCCAGCCATTCTTCGGAATTCTGCTGGTCCACAGCTTTTTATCCACTCAACATCAAGATCCAGGTGCACCCAGTCGTGTCTTATATTATCTGCAAACGACTCAGTCCGGATTTCTTGCTTTATTTCCTGTAGAGTGAAGGCAAACTTGGTTCATTGTTTAATATTCACTAAGTCACCAGCTGGGTCCTGAAAATCCAGCCCTACTCTGCAACCCTGGAAGTGACAGAAGTTTGCAGAAGAAAGAGAGACTGGGGAGATAGGCTAAGGGGAGACTACTGGGCTTTCTGACCCTCTAGAGGGAATCAGAACTGAGGCCTATTTCTTGTCTGGAGTAACCTTGTGCAAAGTGCAGAGGTTAAGGTCCAGCTTTCTGTTTCTGGGACAGAAATCGTAAGACTCTGGTCTTGACCCTGAGGCTTCTTGGACGTTTTTCACCAGGTGCCACATAAAATAGACAACTCTCCTTGGATCTCCTCCTCCCTCGCCACATGCAGAACAGATCTGGTGAAGGAAACATCTGTAGCAAACACATTTCTTTCTGTATGTTCGTTTGGTTTCAGGAGCAGACGGGTATCTGTGCCGTTCCTTTCAAGATTCGGGGGCCTTGCTGCACAAAGGAAAAAGGCAAACGTAAGCTCAAAGAGAAAAAAAACTTAAGCCTTATAGACTTTCCTGGGCCATCCAGTCCAGCTGTTTATGGAGTCTGAAATTCAAAGGTCAGGTGGCAAACCTGAATCTAAAATGCAACTTCTTATGCACCATCCCTGCCAGCAAAGCCTCACAGTCAGTTAGAACCCAGGGTTCTTCAGAGAGACATCTTAAAGGCCTCTTCACAGATGTTATAGAAGCATGTTCTGGACAGTTGGCCTGCCCAGCTTCCTTTCAACTTTAAGAATTTATGATTCGGGCCGGGGATATAGCTCAGTGCCTCAGTGCCTACCTGGCAAATGCAAGGTCCTGAGTTTGATTCCCAGTAACCCTCCCCCCAAAAAACAAAAAAATAATTTATAATTCTTATCAAATCCAGAGTTACTCTGACATCCTTAACACTTTGAAAACTGAAAAATTACTCCAAGATTTCACTGTGTAGTTAACACTGCAGTTCCTATTACACTCCTGACTTACACCAGCATCTGTCTCCGGGAGCAATGTTTACATTTCCTCTAAAGTCTTAAACCCAGAAAAACAGCAGCAGGATATGTTGGTTTCCAAAAGGTTCAGGTGAAAGAAATATTTTGAAATCCCATATAGGCTTTGTTATAACAGCTTCATTTTCATCTGAAAAGAAATCCTGTGGTAAACAAGGGAAGTGATTGTCAGGTGTGTAGTGGCCCAGTGCTGTATGGCAGGAGAGATGGCTTTGGGTGGACAGACAAAAGGCCCTGGGGAGTGGTGACATTGCAGGCTTTTACCCTCACTGCCACTCAGGTCATCAGGCTGTGTAGTCTTGGGACTGAGGCAGGGAGAAGAACCTGGACACACCCCGGAGTTTCCTTCTCTTCTCTCAGTGGAGTAGGCTGGCCTTCATGTGACAGCGCTGGGGTGACTGGCTGGGGTGACAGGTGGCAGGCCTGGCTGTGATGTGCAAACTCTGAGGCATTTTAAGACCTCCCCTCTTTGTCCTGGCTTGTCTCTCACTTGGCATTTTTTTAAGGTAAAATTTATATTCAGTGAGATAGACAAATGTTGCATTCACTTCAATTTTAAGCTAGGTTTCAGCAAATGTATGTTCCTGTGCAACAAAAGCCTAGGGAGAGACAGGGCCGGGGATGTGACAGAGGGGTAGAGTGCTTGTCTCACAGGTATGGGTTCAACCTCCAACACTGCCAAAAATCATTAAGGAATAGAACAATTTCCTCTCAAAAAGTTCCTTGCATTTGGGAGGCTGAGACAGGAGGATTGCAAGCTGAGGCCAAGCTGAGCTTCCTAGCAATACTCTGCCACACAAAAAAAGAGTTTCCTCATGCTGCCTTCCTGCCAGAAGCAACAGTTGTTCTGCTTGCTTGCTTACTTTTTTCTTTCTGTGGCACTGGCGGTTCAATGTAAGGTACATTAAGCTACATTCCTGTTCTTTAGGGTCTTTTTGTTTGTTTGTTTGTTTTAGCTTTTTATTTTTGGATTTTGGTTTGGTTTGATTTTAGTTTTTTTTTAAACAGTCTTATTATGTGTTAGGATTTTTAGCGCTATGAAACAGCAAAATATGAGATAGAGAGGCCTTGGCTGGGGATTTAGCTCAGTGGCTTAAGCGCCTGCCTGGCAAACTCGAGGTCGTGAGTTTGATCCCCAGTACAAAAAAAAAAAATAGAGAGGCCTTTATTCCCAAGGACATGGAGAGAAGTCCATGACCATAGACAGCCTGGCCTTCTCTAGCCCGCACGTGTGGGTTAGGGTACTCACTCATATAACCTCTGATCAGGGTGGCGCTTAGGGCGGGCACAGGTAATGCACAGGTTATTGATTGGGGCTATTTTCTCTCTTCATTATGTAGTTCAGGCTGGCCTGGGCTTGAACTCACTGTGTAACACAAACTGGCCTCCAACCTGCAGTGATCCTCCTGCCTCTGCCTCCTGAGTATTGAGATTACAGGTGTGTACCAACATGCCCAGCCTATTTTAATTTAGTTTAGTTTAGTTTGAGACAGGGTCTCACTAAATTGTTAGGCTGCCCAGGCTGGCCTAGAATTTTTGATCCTTCTACCTGAACCTGCCAAGTGTTGTGATTTCAGGTGTGCAACACTGCACCTACCTGAGTTTTTTTAGTTGAGTGGTTCAAGGGATTGGATCCCAGCCAATTTTTAATTCTTACGGTGAGACAAGATCTGTAAATTGCCCAGGCTGGGCTCCAAATTGCAATCGTCCTGCCTCAGCCTGCAGACTGCTGGGATCATAGGAATGCACCACCATGCCTGGCTCAGATTTGTTTGAGGTGACACCTCATTCAGCTGGGCATGGGACAAATACCTGTTACCCCAGCACTTGGGAGGCTGAGGCTGGATTGTGAGTTCAAGGCTAGCCTAAACCTGTCTCAACAAACAAAAACATTGAAAAATAGGAAGAAAATGTTCAAATGAGAAGGGAAATACAGGAGCCGGGAGGGAGAAAGGGAAGAAGTGACAAGAGAAAAAAAGGAATAGAAGGAAAAAGTAGAAACAAAGCTTTCATACATAAAGGGGAAAAGGAGCTGAAGGGAAGGAAGGGGAATGGGAAAAGAAAAAGCAAGATATATCATGTTCAGGTACAAGGTCGCTGTGATGACTGCTACAATTATGTGTATCTAAAATGTACCAATAAAATAAAAAGTTTTTCTAAAAAATCTCAAAAACACACAAACAAAACAAAACAACAACACACAAAACAAAAACACACAAACAAAACAAAACAAACAAAAAAATGCATCCCCTAAACAACCAAAATCGTACTCTAAAAGGCAACTCACCCCAAGATCCTATCCGTCATGTATAACTTAGTATGAAGGAAGGATCAGAAGAAAACTATTTTGGGAAAAGAAGAAGGTAAAGCTGTAAAGACCTTAGAGATTTGGTTCCTGAAGGATGCTCAGGCCCTACATTTCCAGGCCAGGTGTGTGGAGCCAAGAGTGTAACTCCCCAGGGGAAGAGCTGGCTTCCCTCCCCACCCCTCTTAATGGACTCAAAACCCCTCTGAAATCCATCTTCCTTTGCCACTATCATTTTGTCCCCTCATCATCTGCCATAGTTTGGGCATGTATTAAATTTGTAGGTTGCAAACTCAAGATCTAACTTTATTTTTTGCAGCTGATAGCAGATTTTATTTTAAGCCCGTGTTCCTCTTTGCAGTAGCAAATATGTTCTTTACAGTTTAAAGTAAGCCTGGTTACTTCAGTGTGAATCCAGTTATTCCAGGTTTGCACTTAGTTAATTCAAGGTTTTCTTCAGCATTCCATAAGTCTGTTGCCTATTGCTTTATAACAATGTGTTCTGAGTCCTTCTTTTTACTTTTTATTGATTGGTTGATTTTTTTTAATTGAAGTCGAAGGCTTTACAATGAGCTACAGCCACAGCCCTTCTTATTTTTTATTTTGAGACAGGGTCTCACTAAGTTGCTAAATTGCCCAGGCTGGGCTCATATTTGGCCATCTGCCCATTTCGGCCTCCCAGAGTGCACCACCACGCCCAGCTTCTTTAAATGGTTTTTGTGGTCGCAGTGTCTGTGGCTGAGACAGAACTTTTCACCTCTGCAGAACACAGAGCCTTACGGGAGACTCAGTACATCATCCACATCTTTGTCATCTGAAGTACCTGGGATAACCTAAATGGGGTCTGTATAAAACAAAATTCAGTAGAAAAGATTGTCCTGTTTGAATGTCTTTTTAACCAGGACTGGTAGTAAGACAGTGAAAAAGACACTAACCATGAGTTAGGAGCCTGAAGAACTGGGTCTTGCTGGAAGAGGACTTTGTTCTCTTAATTTCTAGCACCTGAACTTCCTCTGTAAAGGTGGAGGGGAGAGGGGAGGATTGGGTTCGGTGACCCCAGCGTGCTTTCCTGGTCTGTGCTTTCTCCCAGGACTCGGCCTTCAGTTTGGGAGAACAGTTTTAAGATGATTCATGGTATGATACAGGAATTTTTAGTACTTGCCAAAATAGTTACTTTTTCTTTTCTTTCTTTTTCTCTTTCTTTCTTTCTTTCTTTCTTTCTTTCTTTCTTTCTTTCTTTCTTTCTTTCTTCTTTCTTTTTTGGTAGTGTTGGTGTCAAACCCAGTTTCTCCTACATGCTGGTCCCCTGAGCTACACTCCTGGCCCCAAAACTTTTTTGGGCTGTGAGTAGGTTTGAGGCAGGCTCTTGCTACAATGTAGTTCAGGCCAGCCTTGAACTCACTCAGCAGTCTTTTTGCCTCAGCCTTTCAAGTGCTGGGATTATAGGCATGCACCACCACACACCTGGCATGGCCCCAACACTTCTTGATCTCTCACTGATTTGATTTGTTTAGCTTTATGAGTAAAAATAATCAAAGGAAATCTAGAATCATGGGAAACCAACATTCTTGGGCTGTCTGCAGTAAACACTGAATATCGCATGTCCCCTTTCTGCTTGTTTATTCCCCAGACACAATGGCAAGTGGAGTCAATCAGCAAACACAGGCTCTGGCCAAACCTGCTTTCACCGAGGTCCAAGCCTCTGCACTGGTGGAATCAGTATTTGGATTAAAAGTATCAAAGATCCAGCCACTTCCGAGCTATGATGACCAAAACTTTCACGTCTACATCTCAAGAACAAAAGACACTGCAGATGGCCCTGCCGAGTGCGTCCTCAAAATAAGCAACACTGAGACCAGCAAAAACCCAGACCTGATCGAAGTGCAGAATTGCATCATCATGTTTCTGAAGGCAGCTGGGTTTCCAACAGCATCCGTGTGTCACACTAAAGAGGGCAACACTACCTCGCTGGTGTCCGTAGGTGAGAGACGCCCATTGTCACACATTCCTGCACTCGGGCTCCAGGTGAAAATGCAGTGTTGAGCACAAGCTCACCATTCCACGTGGAGCGTTTGGGAAAAGCCACCAATCCACAATGTGGAGATTGGGCCTCTGGTTTGGAAGTGGTTGCAGCGAGCATCAGGGGTAACTTTTCTGCTTAGAAATCGCCTGATGGGGAGAACATTTTTGTCCTCATTTAACCAGAAATATAATCCACCACGCCTTTTTTTTCCAGTGCTGGGAATTGAACCCAGGGGCTTTCACATGCCAGCGCACCACCATTGGGCCAAACCCTGACCCAAGTTAAACATTTCCACTCATCAGAACAGCTGTAGATTCTGGTGCTGTGGTGCAGGAGAAAGAACGAACACAAGACCAGACATGAGGAATTGTAGATCTAGTTCTGTCCTTACCTTGGGCGCCTACTGAATTCCCAAAGCTCAGTCCTCAACTGAGATTTGGTCTCCTTAACTCTCAATGACCAATGCAAATTGAAATTGTTTTTTGTAATTTTTTGACACTTGAAATCTTGATCATCTTTTTCTCCATCATCCATCCATTCTTTGTTTTGTTTTGTTGGTGATGGGAGGGTTTGAAACAGGGTCTTGCTATGTATTTCAGCTCGTTTTGAACTCACAATGTAGCCCAAGTTGGCCTTGAACTCATGGTGATCCTCCTGCCTCAGCCTCCGAAATGCTGGGATTATAGGTGTGCACCACTATGCCCGTCCTCTGTCCATCCATTTTTAATTTGCATATTTCCAAATAACTGAAGCCTGACGTGGTCCCTGCGGGACAGATACCCTGTGTTACAAACACAGGTTGTACCACAGTCGGCCCCTGAAGAAGCCTTATTTATTTATTTAGGGTTTCACTATGTAGCTCAAGCTAAAGTCAGGCTCACTGTGTAGCCCAGGCTGGCCTCACACTGGACATTCTCTTGCCTCAGCCTCCTGATGAAAGGTGTGCAACACCATGCCCAGCTAGAATAGTCATTTCTTTATAAGCATAGACTTACTGAAGACTGTGGGTCCGAGGGATTTGTCTAGTAGAAACCTGCCTTTAGAGCTGAGGCCCAAGGACCTGGGCCTATGTTCATTGGCCACAAATGCCACTTCCAACATTCTTGAGACTCACCTGCTTGTTTGTCAGCTCAGCTCTGCTTCAAAGCATGTGGCACAGTAGTTTTTGGTTAGCACATTTTTCTCCTCTCCTGTAGGTTTTTAACAGTGGTCACAAAGGCAGGATAGTTTCTAGGTTGTCTTGGTTCCCTTTTTAGAGAACAGCTGAGAATGCCATGTATCATCGCCTCCATCTAGATAACGGCTCCGGACCCAGAAGCCACCTGCTGAGGCTGCTGACCTTCCTCCCGGGCAACCCCGTAGCCCAGACACCCACAGGCCCCTCGCTGTTCTATGAAATTGGGAGGCTGGCTGCCAAGCTGGACAAGACACTGGAGGTAAGAGTTTGGGTTTTATTTTGTTTATGAGGGATTTTTGTTTATCCAGTCTTTACAGTAAACTCAGGATCAGATTCTCTTCTTACACATGGCGTTTCCTAACATGCATGAAGAAGGAAATGGGCGTTAGGAGTGTTTTAGGACAGCGAGGCTCCTCCCCCAGTCTGCGCTTTCCTGATAGATTGGTTGGCAAGGTTACCTAAGTTTTTAGACATTCATGATCTTTTTTTTTGTCATGGAAAAATAGTCTCTACTCACAAATTGGAACCCGGAGTTTTCGTCCAGATGAGGCTCAGTCTGCTGGACCCTGTATGAGGCAGTAGCTGAGTCACAAACAGATTCGCAGAACTGAGAGTGTAGCTCAGTGGTGCCCTTGGCAGGCACGGCCTCTAGCTTCAGTCACCAGTATGGAAAAAACAGAAGGAAAAGAAAAAAAGATTTATGTTAACAATATTTTTGTTCCAGATAAACAGTTTGCCCCGTATTTTTCAGACCCAGCCACATAAGATCTTCATTTATTCAATAAACACTCATTGGGTTTTGGTTGTCTATTGCTGTTTTTAAAACATCCCCAAACTTACTGAGTCAAACCAGTAATGGTTTACTCCTCATGGCTATGAGGGTTGGCTGTGTAGCTCACGTCTCCTCTGGGGATTAGGGCCCTGGGTGCAGCTGGGTCTCACTGAAGCCCACAGGCCCTTCTGCTCTCCAAACAGCTCCTCTGACCATGGGGTCTCATCCTTCAGTGATGCCCCAGCATCCTTATAAGGTGGCTCCTGCCTTCCCAGGGATGGGGTTCCCAGAGGACATGACTGATGGACACATCCTTGCCAGGCCTCTGTTTGAATCATGCTAGGTAGCACCCTATCAGCCAACACACATAGCAGGGCTAATCCAGCACCAGCTGCCGCAGCCACACGGTGTAAGCCAGGAAGCGTGCTTCGAGGTCCTGGCATCACTTCCATGTGGGTGACTCCTGTCAGTACAGAAGCGTCTCGAAATAGTGTTTCCTTTATGCGTCTTGTACCCTTAGTGTCTGGCAGTGTTAAATGCACGTGGAAGAGGGCTTTGGGAAGTCGCATCTGGGGTTGTTGCGTTAGGAGTGCGGTAGATAAACAGAAAAGGAGGAAAGGCCTCACTGCTGCAGGGAAAAGCACATGGAAATCACGGCAGTGCCACTTCGGGGTTCCAGAGCCTGTGGATAACTCACTGTGGCCTGAGTGTGGGGACTGTGATTGAGAGAGGCAGGGGTCAAGTCGAAGATGTAAGGTGGAGGCAGATAATAAAACCCAGGTCATGTGTGACAGTGAGGAGTTTGGAATTGTCTCAGAGAGGGTGTGGGGCACTGGAAGGTTCCTCAGTGGACACCACTTCCTGACTCCATCGCTCAGGGGCCAACAGGGCCGGTGGATGGGCAGGAGCCAGACCGGAAGTAGCAAAGAGTATATCTGGGAACTAACTCAGCAGTCACTGGAAAGTTGATTGAAGGCTTGAGCGACAAAAGTTTAGGAGCAGCACCAATCCGTGTTGATGACTGATTCAGTATTAAACTTAGGAGAGAGGAAGAGGGTTGAGCAGGATGTGGTTTCTAAGTAGGCTGCTGGGCCCCAAGATCATTCTGGGGAGCCTCCATGTCCTGGAAGGAGGAACTGACAGGAAGGGGAGCCCAGAGAGGGGAAAGAGAGAGGGGCTGAGGTCTGTGGAAGCCGAGCCTTGAGTCTCACAGGGAAGAAGCTCTGTTCCTCTTCATTCCCCAGCTGGCACCTGCCCACCTTCACCCAGCTCCTTCCAGTTTCTTTCCATCCGATTGGAGCTTTAAAAAGAAGGGGAAGGTGGGAACCCTGCCAGGAGTCAGGGAAGAGATAAGACAGGTCTCTCTGCCAAAGTTCACAGAGTGCTGGTTACTCAGTGACTTAAGATAGTAACAAGTTATTTCCCATGATGCTGTGGGTTGGCGAGGCAGATTTCTCTACTTATCTGGTTGGGGGCCATAGGGAGACATTGGAGAGTTCTAATTCTCTGTATTCAAAGAGACTTCATATTAATTGTCTCCTGGGAGTGAGCAAGAAAATAAAAATAAAAATAAAAGATTTGCTATTTACATTGCCATCTTTATTCAAAGTGTGTTTCTCATAGGACGTGTATATTTGAATCTTGCTTTTTTATATAGTATGACAGTCTTTGCCTCTTACTTGGGATATTCAGATCATTTATGTTTAATGTGATTATTGATATGGTTAGGTTTGGGTCTGTCATGTTGCTTATTAGTTATTTCATCTGATCTACCACTGGGTTACATCCCTATCCTTTTTTACTTTTCCCTTTAGAGTGAGATTACTGAGTTGTCCAGGCTGCTTTGAACCTGTGGTCTTCCTGACTCAGCTTCCTGGGTAGCTGTGATTACAGGTGTACACCAGCTAGTTTGAGGACCTTTATTGTTCTAGCTCATGTGTTTTATTGGCTCAACTCATTGTTTTATTATTTTAGTGATTAATTTAGGGTTTATAGAATAAATATTATCAGTCTCCCTAGTTATATATTACTTCATGTATAGTATGAGATGTGATGAAAAACTATGGTGAATTTTAATTTATTGGAGTAAAAGATACATTGCCATTCATCCCCTTTACAGTCCTCCTCCTCTCTCCTAACACACTCATCCTATCACTCTTGCCACTTTCTAGAGCACTTCTGGAGTCCTCTTTCCTGAGTGTCTTTCTCTGTGCTGTTGTGGCTGCCTCAATGTCCTGAATCATGCTTTGACTTTGACGGAACCAGATCTAGTGAACGAGATGGATGAGGACACAGCACTGTGTTTTTATGAGCCCCCTTTTCCCCTTTGCATTTGATGGCATTCACCAAAATTTCAGCAGCAGCATTCACCAAAAATTTTGTTCACACCTCACAAAGACACAAAGAGCACCTTCCCAACTGCCTGAGGGTTGGCAAGGACAATGGGGTGGATGTGTTTGAAATGAAGGGAGTTAAAGGCAATGTGTCTTTTAATGTAATAAATATTTTTTATTTAAACACATCATATTTTTTGATATACCCTTATATATGAACCTCACAGTAGTGTACTTCTAAGTCTTCCCTCCTGGCCTTTATACTATCATTGTCATACATTTTACTTGTAAGTCCCATAATATACAGGACATGGTGGCACATGCCTGTGATCCCAGCACCAGAGATGCAGGGGTAGGAAGATTGCTGCAAGTTCAAGGCCAGCCTGGGCTACAGAGCAAGACCCTGTCTGAGGATGACAGAATCATGTCATTGCTGATATAATTTCTGCGGTGTGTCCAGCCACCTGCCGTGTTGCTTTGCAAGTTGTTAAGTTGCCTTGTGGGAACAGGAAACCTTCGAGGGAACATAGAAAAGCCTCTTCACTTGGTTCTGCAGTGCGTTCATACTTTACCCCCTTAGCTCATCCCCTGGCTACCCTCTCCCCGACCTTAGCAGGACATAAGTTCTTAGTCTTCCTGGAAGCACTATGTACTGCAGCACCTGTGCACGATATCACACAGTGCAGAGTGATAACCCTGCTTGTGGCAACTGGCATCCAGAGTCGACAGGAGCTGTGGGGTTCCAGGGACCAGAACCCAAGCACTCAAGGTACCGGCACTCACTGGAGGGAAGTGGTTGCCACTTGGTCCATAGATGGGCTGGCAGTCAGTCTCAGGGAAGTCACTGAGAAAGAGACAGAGGGAAGCGTGGGGCGGGCTTGTGAGTGTGGTGTGGTCAGAGCTTGGCCCTGGGGAAGCTGGTTGCTCCAAGTAGGAGTGAGTTGGGGGGCAGGGCACAAGGAGGCTGAGGAGGCTGCTGGCATTGGTTGTCAGTAAGAGCACTGGTGACACTGTTGGGAATTCAGGCTGGCCTGCAAGGGGCCTGAGGAAAGAAAGAACAGAGGAGTCAGGTGGACCCAGTATACACTGATGGAGTACCTACACAGTGTGTTAGGCCTTCATTTCCTGGGTTACTTATTCCACAAGTGACAGATGTCTTGACGTAACCGCTAAGGAGGCCAAGACCCAGGGTGCTATCAGCCTGCATGTGGATGGCAGAGCCTGTTGGAACCTAGATCTGTCTGAAGGAGTCCTGAGTTCTTACCACTGCTGCCTGTCCCAGCAGGGATTCTCTCCTCAGGGCATGGGACAAGAATGCCACCATGTAGGAAGCCCAGGGGCCTCTCCACTGGAAGCCCCAAAACAGTGTTCTAGTTTACCTTTATTTTAAAATAGGAGTAGGAGGCTGAGGCAGGAAGATCATTGCAAGTTTGAGACCAGCCTGGGCTACAAAGTAAACTCAAGGTCAGCCTGAACTGCATAGTGAGATCCTGTCTCAAGACAAAAAAATTAATTAATTAATTAAAAATAAAAAGAGTAGAAAGGCATGGTGATATATTCCTATAATCCCAATACTTGGGAGGCTGACGTAGAAAGATCACCTTGAGTTGAAGGCCAGCCTTCATAGTGAGTTCAAGACCAGCCTGAACTACATAGTGAGACCCTGTCTCAAGAAATAAAATAAAAAATAAGAGCTACATGTATGCATGGTGCAATTTTCAAACAGTACTGAACTATGTAAAATAAAAATGTTCTCTCTCCAACATTTCTCTCTTCCTAGTCACAATCCCATTCCCTAAAATCACCCCCCACACACACACCAGCAGAGTTTGAGGCTCTAACTCTGCAGAGTATTTTTGTGACCTTCTGTAGCATCTAACATACCAGCCGATAAAGAGACTGAAAATTGTCCTATGAGGAACATGAGAAGGAACTCAAAGACGCTGAAGGGGCAGAGTGCTGTTTTTGAAGATCTGGAACCCGGGCGTGGTGACACATGCCTGTAATTCCAGCACTCAGGAAGCTGAGAGGGATTGCTGTGAGTTCAAGGCAGTCTGGGTTATGTAGCCATACCCAGTCTCAAAAAACAAACCAACCAAACAAAGAGACCTGAGAGCAGTCATTTGGAGGGCAGGAAGGCTGTTCTAGGTCAAGTTGGCCCAGAGTCAACTGGAGCAGTTGGAGCCAGTGATGTGGATGCCATTGGAGAGGCAGGCTTTAGCTCAGCAAAAGGAAGGACACAGAGCCGTTTCATATAAGGGGAAAAGCGCCTCCCCTAGGGAGGATGCTCATAAAAGAGACTGGCAAAATATCCATGAAAGGGCTGGAATTTTAGAGTGGTTAGGAAGTCCTCGCCCAGAAGGTTCTTTTGTAAGTAGAGACCTGGAGCTCAGGGAGGGGGCGAGGGCCAGGGTCTGACAGAGGTATGAAAACAGCACTTGAGAAGGGCCTCCTCAGGTACACAGTGGGGAGGCGGAGCTGTGGCACCAAACACGAGGTCCTCTGTGAACTTGGAAGGCTGGCTCTGGGGGGTGGGTGTGGATGGCGCAGGTCAGGGAGCTCTTGTCTTCAGAACCCTGGAGTGGGTCGTCCTACAGCGCTGAGGGGACCCAAGCTGTCGCTGCAAGGCTGTTCTTTGCTTTTGGCTTAGACTTTCCATCACCCGAAGTTACACAGCCTTCATCGGGACGACTTCATCTGGAATCTGAAAAACGTTCCGCTTCTGGAGAAATACATGGATGCCATCGGCCAGAACCGAAACCGTGAGATTGTTGAGCAGGTGATTCAGCTGTTCAAGAAGGAAGTGGTGACCAAGCTAAGCCATTTTCGAGAATGTGAGTAATCCCCCAGTCAAATACATATTTTTCTTGATATATATGTGTGTGATACATGTATATATAATTTTGTCTTGTTTTGGTTTTTTTTGAGACAAAGTCTCACTATGTAGCCTAGGCTGGCCTCTAACTATCAATGATCCTTCTGCTTCAGCCTCCTGAATGCTGGGATTACAGATGTGCCCCACCATGCCCAGCTTTTCTTGATATTTAAACTGTCAAATGTCACACCATCAGAAATGTATGAAGGGTTGACTTAGCTTTTTCAGTTCTTAAAACTACCGTACTAGGGGCTGGGGATTTAGCTCAGTGGCATACGCACCTGCCTGACAACCATGAGGTACCCCCCCAAAAGAAAACTGCCATACTTATTCCTATTGACTTTGTCATTTTTACTTTTCTCAAAATTGCTGCATTTGAAGAAACTAGGTATGGTGATGAACCCACTGTAATCCCAGCACTTGGGAGGCTGAGGCGGGAGTTTGAGGCCAAGCTAGGCTACATAGTAAGACAGTGTCTCAAAAAGCAAAGACAAAATAACAACAAAATTGCTACATTTGAAGTTCCTTTAAAATTTACACGATTGAATTTACATACTTCATATGTATGACTTACACATGATTTATAGCAGCATTTTAAATTTTCCGGCTTTATAAATGGTAGGGCATTGTATATTATCATTCATTCTGCAACCTGCTTTGTTTAATTCAACTTGTGTTTCAGGTTTACCCACATTAATATATATAGTTCTAGTTTATTTAGTGTCTTAGTTTTCTCTGGTTGCTGACAAAATATCTGACACCCAAAATTAAGGAAGGAAAGGTTTGTTTAGCTCACAGTTTGTGGAGGTTTCAGTACATATTCAGCTGGCTCCAAGGCAGAGCAGCATGGTACAGGGTAACACTTCAAGGCAGCAGAAGACAGCAAAAGCAAGAAGAGCAAAAAGAGGGGAGACCAATTCTTCTTTTCTCTCTTATATTGTAAGCAGGCTATCCTTCTCTGTGCCCTCCTCTTGCACAGGCTCAGGATGTTTACAAAGTGAGAACCCTGGCTCCCTGTTGAGGTAAACATCTAAACTTCTCAAGTTGACACAATGTATCAACCATTAATTTAGTTTACTAGTTTTAATTGTGAACAGTATTAAGAGTATGCCTTAATTTATTTGAGCATATCATGGCTTTTTGTCCTTTCTCACTGATGGAGCAGCAAGCAGTGATTCCCTGGTGGAGATGGAAGCAGCCCTGCTGCCCAGCAGTCAGCACTGGTCAGGGCGAGGCCTCAAGAGCATCCTAGAGACACCAGGGTGGGCAAGATGAACTTGTTCTGCATTTGCTTATTTTATGTAAATGTGTGTGTGTGTGTGTGTGTGTGTGTGTGTGTGTGTGTGTGTGTGTAGCAGAAAAATTGAATTGTCTTTTCCCCTAAAAAAAATTTTCCTGCAGTGTTTATCTTGTTAAAATGGTACCCACATTCTCCTCATTTGGTGAAGAAATTAATCTAGAAGTTGGGCCCAACTTTGTTCTTGCTCTTACACCTGACATCCTACCAAAGCAGATGCATTTTGCCTTCAGTGTCTACCCGCCTGCACACCTGTCCTTGGCCCGCACCACCAGCACCTCTGGGCTAGGACTACAGAAGCCTCCTCCTGGAGGGTGTTCACGTGGGAGGGTTGTGCTCCCTCTCTCCTAGTATCACATTTGCAAGATTAGCCAAGTTGCATGTAACGACAGTTTGTTAAGTTTTATTACTATAGAATATCCTACTCATAAACATACTGCACATTATTCTTTTAAAATTTTTATTAGTCCATGTTTACAGGACATGTGATGACATTCACTGTGGAGAGCTGATGCATGTACATAACACATCTCAATTCTTTTTATATCCTCTTCTTCTTCTACCTCCTGCCTCTCTCCTGGTCCCCTTCTCTTTTGCAAAAAATCTTTTCCTTTTTTTCCTGTGTTCCATCTTTCATTTTGCTCCTTAAATTATTTATTCTTTGGGATTTTCACATAAAAGAAACTAATATTTAAGCTTGTGTGTTTGCTTTATTTCACTTAACATGGTCTCAAGATGTATTCATTTTCCTACAAATGACTCAAGTTTATCCTCCTATATGGCAGCATAATACTCCATTGTGTATAAATACAACATTTTCTGTATAAATTAATCTATTGATGAACATGTGAGCCATTTCCAAGATTCAGCTATTATGATCATGCTGTTATAGACTTAGGTGTGCACATTACCTTGAAAGATACTTGGAGTGTTTGTCACTTTTTTCTGTTGGGAGCGTGATTCTCTGAGCATTTCTGAGCCTGGTCTATGTGTTTATTAACTCCCTGGTTGGATACGTAGGGGTAGGATTGCTAGGTCATAGAACGTGTCTGTGTTAACTTGACTGGATAACAATATCAGACAGTTTTCAAAAGCCAATAAAATTTTCATTCCCATTGCCACTACCACGTGACCAGGTGCGTCCAGCAGATAAAATATATAATGAAACATATATATGCAATATATATGTAAACTTGATTTTAAAAATATTTTTATTTTAACATTTTTAAAGGGCAAAAAAAGAGGAAAAGCAATCCTCAGGATGTACGTGCTTCCCTCAATATTGTCAGACTTAAAATTTTTGCCAGTGTGATTTGTGTAACAGCTTCTTACTATGGTTTTAAGTATATTTCCCCAATTTTTGGCCATGTAAATATACTATTGTGAAATGCCTGTCTAAATTTTTTTTGCCTATTTAACTACTGGAATTTTTTTCTCTTTGTTGGTAGAAGATCTAAATATATTCTAGAAAGAGCCTTTTTTTTTTTTTTTTTTTGTACCAGAGATCAAACTCACAACCTAGTACTTGCCAGGCAAGCACTTGTGCTGCCTAGCTAAATCCTCGGCCCTCTAAATATATTCTAGACAAGTCCTTTGCTGTATATGTTGCAAGTATTTTTCTGGCTCATGGCTTGCCTTTTTATTCTATTGTGTGTTCTGATGAAAAAAACCTTTATTAGTTTCAAGTACATTCATCTTTTAGTTCATGGTTAATAAAGTATATTGGGTAGAATATTTTCCCCACCTTATGGCCAAGAGCTATTCTCCTATATTATCTTCTTAAAATTTTATAGTTTTTGCTTCTCACATTAGCTCTGCAATCCACCTGGAATTTATAGTGTGTTGAATGAGTTTTTATTATGGCTTGTACATTTTCCCACCACTATTTATTGAAAAGATCACCTTTTTTCCTCTTCATTTTTGTACTAGAGAGTGAACCAAGAGCCTTTACACTGAGCTGCATCTCCAGCCCTTTCTTTTTTATTTTTTAATTGGAGACAAGGTCTAAGTTGCCCATGCTAGTCTTGAATTTACAGTCTCTCTGCCTTAGCTTCCTAGCGTGCTGGGATTACAGGCATGGACCACCAGGTCCAACTTCCTCTGTTCTGTAGAACCGCCTCTGTGTTAAAACAAATGCTTCTATACTGTTTTAGTCTTTGGTCTGTTTGTCTGTGTCTATATCCATATAACACTGTGCATATCAGTGGCATTAGGTTAAGGTGCAGCAACAATTAATGCTCAAACTATTGTGGACTACAATAACAAGGGTTTCACTCTAACTCAAGATGCATGTCTATCATGGATTGGCCAAGTCATGGGTTCCATTCCCAGCACTGCTAAGTGAAAAAACAAACAAACCACTCTGATTATAGATTGTTGATTGTTTGTATTTCTGTCAAACTTTGCTTCCTATGGTTTTTTAATCCACTGGGATACATCCTCATTTCTGGAACGTGCAGTTTAAAATTTGCATGTTCCAGTTTCAGCAGCGTCCATAGTTGTGCTGCTTTTGTGCAGCATTACTTAACCATGATTTTACTCCATCCTAAATCACATGGGAGAAATCAGCATTATACATGGAAAATAAAATCACATTTTTGTGCCACCTATTTATTGTAGAATATATGATTTGATGGTATCGTCACCTGCAGACAAACCTAATCTTATACTCATCCTTAGTCAATGGCTTAAACTAGTGCTTCCCAAACTATCAACATAAAAGACAAGTTCAAGTTTCGCCCCTCAACCACTACAGTCAGCCTGACACTACTGTGTGTGATCCTGTCATCCCTCAGGCTACGCACAACTACCCTGTCAGACAAAACTCAAGCTGCTCCATGCTCTATTTAGTGACACACACCACCAGCTATGCATTTGGGGTCAGATTGGTGTAAAATGTAAACATTCTCAGCTTTTGTCCTTACCTTGTGCGTGTCAATAATATTTTGTAGACCAGAACAGCCACAGACCCCATGCTGAATAGTACCACTGACTCAAAGTGCCATCTACCTCAACCATCAAAAAATGGGGTCGCCAATTTACGTTGTCATCAGACAGGAGGCTCTAGTCATCAGCTGCATGAAGACATAAATAAAATCACACATGGTCCATTCTAGGACTCTCTGCTTCCATTTTATTTTATTTTATTTTATTTTATTTTATTTTATTTTATTTTATTTTATTTTATTGAGAAAAAATAAAACAGAATTTCAAAACACTACATTTAGGGGTAACAATGGTATATACACTGCACATTGTTATCTTCATCTGCTTTTTATAATAACACAGATGTGCTTGTATTCATTAAACATTCTTGGTTTTGAGCAGTTCTCCTTTTCATTTTGTTCTTCTAGCAGCCAAAGTCAGGATTTCTCATGACTATAAATCCCATCTTCTGCTCTTCTATTAATGAGAAGCAAAAAGCAAAGACAACCCCAAAATCAGCTGCATCCTTTTCAGAGAAAATGATTTTATTTTAAGAAAAAAAAGGGGGTGGCCTTTTATCTCTAACTGCTCATCATATTCCATAAACAGCCTTGCCTAAGAAACAGAAGTGGAGCAATAATGAACTGGGATATAAAATAACTTTCCATAGTTCTGCTTTCAGGCATCAATCATGGCGACCTTAATGACTATAACATTCTAGTCCAGCCCAGCAAATCAGCCCCTGGAGATACTGGATACCAAGTGTCTGGAGTTTTAGACTTTGGTGACATGAGCTACGGCTACTATGTTTTTGAAGTGGCAATCACCATCATGTACATGATGATTGAGAGCAAGAGCCCTATACAAGTCGGAGGCCACATCCTGGCGGGGTTTGAAAGTGTTGTCCCGCTGACTGCCGTAGAGAGAAGTGCTTTGTTCCTGCTTGTGTGCAGTCGTTTCTGTCAGTCGCTTGTCATGGCCGCCTACTCTTGCCAGCTGCACCCAGAGAACAGAGAGTACCTCATGACAACGGCAAAAACCGGCTGGAAGCACTTACAGCACATGTTTGACATGGGCCAGAAAGCAGTCGAGGAAGTCTGGTTTGAAACTGCCAGGTCTTATGAGGCTGGGAGCTCCATCTGACCAGGTAAGAGTTCACATTCACTGGAGTCATTACAAATGCCACGAGGCCATATCAAAGTTTGTGAGGGAGGTTCTTGCATAGAGAAACATGAATTAATGGGATAGATCCAATCTTTTTTCTCTCTTTTTTTTTTTTTTTTTGTCGGTACCAGGGATCGAACTCATGACAGCGCGCTTGCAAGGCAGGCGCTTATGCTGCTGAGCCAAATCCCCAGCCCTCTAGGTCCATTTGTAATACGGATGGATGAAACTCTAAAGCAGTGATGGCAAACCTATGCCGCGCATATTGTTGTGTTTTACCTTTAAGGCACAAGATGTAAGTGCATGAACTGTTTTGTTCTAAATGAAAACCTCAGTATTCAAATTTAATTGCAGTGTCGGCGCAATAAATAAGCGGGTTTTCAGTTGCAGTTTGTTCACTCGGACTCTTAAAAGATTTGTCATCACTGGTCTTATGTCTGCAAGCAAACTCAGGATCACTTTTTTTTTTTTTTTTTTTGAGGTAAGGTCTTACTCTGTAATTCAGGCTGGCCTTGAACTCACTATGTGGCCCAGAGTGGCCTCAAACTCACAGCAACCCTCCTGTCTCAGCCTCTCAAGTGCTGAGGCCTGGCATGCACCACCATGCCTGGCTTCAGGACCACTTTTACATTTAAGAATTCAGTTCTCCGTGGGGCCACGTGCCTGGGGTGTGAAACCCACAAATGCTACCTTATTCTGAATCACATGATTTCTTGAGATATATCCCAGTCTTCGATCAAGACTTTTTTTAAACTTTGAAAGGAATATTTATGTGTATGTATATAAATAGATTTATACATTATAAACAATTGGACATAGATGCAGTTCTGGCAAACGTATCACCAATTCCATGAGATTGCTCTCTCCTTTCTAGACTCTTCCTGTTTCATGGCCGTTGCTCTGTGTGCTGCATTATGCTTGTGCAGTCATCTCGCCCAAAAGCTATGTGATCATGGCAGAGACCATAAAGAATTTGCTTTTGTCCCCTCCCCCTTCTCACACCTGTGGTTGTACCTTTCTCAGAGAAAGGCCTTTGAATATATGTCTTTGCAATATGAATGCAAAAAGAAAGGCTGGAGAAGGCACCTGCTGTGATGCCTGTGGAGGTAACATAGATGTAATTATATGAGAAAAAGGTTAACTCTTTGAGGAGCTGATTTTTTTCAAATCAGATTCTATTAGTATATTTTAGATATACATAAAGATCACATTCATCATAGAGAGTTTGTAACTGTACATGATACAACTTGATTCTTTTTTTCCCCCGATCTCCTACCCTCCATTTAATTCTTCCTTCCCCATATACAAAAGCTTTCTTTCCTTGTTTTTCTTTTCTCACTTCTATTTTTTACTTTTTCTTTCTTTCTTTTCTCTCTCTTCCCTCCCTTGATCCCCTCCCCATTTGAACATTTGCTTCTTATTTTAGAACACCTAATATACATTTTGGTCCTTATTACACTTTTGGTGTTTCACACAGAGAAACAATGTGATATTTACATGTAGCTGATTTATTTCAATTAGGAGTATGGACTCAGCTGGGCGTGGTGGCTCACACCTGTAATCCCAGCACTCCAGAGGCTGAGGCAGCAGGATCGTTGCAAGTCCTATACCAGCTTGGGCTACAAAGGGAGCTCAAGACCAGCCTGAGTTGCATAGCAAGATCCTGTCTCAAAAAGACCAAAAAAAAAAAGAGTATGGAATCAAGGTGCATCCATTTTTCTAGGAATGTCTCAAACTTATCCTTATTTATGGCAGTGTAATATTCCATTGTATTTTAAAAAAAACACATCTTCATCCATTTGTCAGTTGATGGGCATTTGGGCTGTTTCCAAGATTTGACTATTACAAACTGTGCTGCTATAAACATGGGTGTGCACATATCACTGTGATATATGATGCTTTTCTTTTGGGAAGATACCCAGAAGTTTTTTGAGGAATCTCCACATGGATTTCCATAGTGGTTGCACCATGTGTACACACCCACCAAAAGTAGAGAAGGGGCCCTTTTTCTCTACAACCCTGCCATCATTTGTTATTGATTTCTTGATACTAGCCATTCTTTCAGAGGTGAGATGTGAGGAGATGATTGAAACTGGAACTCCTAAGGTAGATGCTGGGACAGTAGAGCTGAATAGAAGCATATTAAGACCTCCAGTTAAGATCATTAACTTACTCAGAGCCAGGGCTTTGAGCAGCTCTTTTGATGCAGTCCATACTCCTAACCACTGCAAAGTCTTATACAACTGACTTCCTCTGCCTACCCTCTCCTTCTGTCCTCCCTGCATGCACACTCCCTCACATGCACGGCAAGGGGAACCAGTGAGATCACTCACACAAATCACTTGCGCTTCTCAAATTTAACTTGACCATTAAGAAAACTACAGGCCAGGAAAATGGACTGAAATTTGATTCACTCCCAAATGATCTTCCTCTAATGAACTAGAACTAGAATGATCTTCCTCTAGTTCATCTTCCTCTAATGAACTAGAACAGATTTCCCTCTTGATTGCTGTGGTGGTTTAGATCTAAACTGTCTTCCAAATGTCTCCTGTGTGTGGAAGGTGACTGGGTCATGGGAGATCAGTTCAGCAGCAGACTGGGCTGTCAGCAGAGGGAGCCTGGTTGGAAGTGGTCTCTGGGGCGGGACTAGGGTGGGCGTGTTCTTGTCCTCAGCCCCGCCCTCCTCTCATTGCTTCCTGGATGCTGGGGATTAACAGTTTCCTCCAGGAGGCCCTTCCACCATGATATTTCTGTCTTGGAGCCAGCTAACCATAGACAGAAACTATGAGGCAAAGTAAATCTCTCTTAAGTCGTGGATGTTGGGTATTTTGTCCCAGTGACAGGAGAGTCACTGATTACTTATATTAATGTGGATTTCTTTCATTGAGTTCCTGATATAAATATTGCTGATCACTACTTTAAAATCGATCTATCTTTCCTTCCTTCCTTTTGGTGGTACTAGGATTGAACTCAGGACCTTTGCACTGAGCTATATACTCCACACAACCCTTGCCTTTTTTTTGTTTGTTTTGTTTTGAGACAGGTTCTTGTTAAGTTGCCAGGGTAGGTCTAAACTTGTGATCTTTCTGCCTCTCTCTCCCAGTGTGCTGAGATTACAACTATGTACCCAGATGCCTGGCTCTATTTCACTATTTAAGTACGTGTTACACTGAATTGATATTTTACTGTTTGGAGTTTGTTCTAGTTGATCTTTAATCATCAGTTCCAGTTTCATAAATTCTTTGATGGTTGTGATGGCTAATTTTAGGTGTCCACTTGACTTGATAAAGGGCCACCCTGATAGTGGATAAAGCATTCCTTTGGGGTGTGTCTGTGAGGATTCTGAATCAGAGGTCTGAGTAAGGAAGACCCCCCTCATCGATATGAATAAGCACATCCAGTCCATGGAAGGATGATCCAATCTTTCTTCTGGTGTTGGGACAGCCACCTTTTCATGCCCTTGGACATCAGAACTCCAGGTTCTTACCCTTTGGACTCCAGGATTTACATCAGTGGCTTCCAGCCTATCAAGTCTTTGGCTTAAGCTGATGGCACATAGTGGGACTTCTTCTTGGCTTCTGTAATCACATAGCAAATCCTCCAATAAATTCCCATAATAAATTCCGTGTAATCGTCGGTCCTATTGGTTTTCTTTGGAAACCTTAACTAATACAGTGACATGAACTGAATATCATCTTCAGAACCAAGCACCATCACAGGCCCCTAGCATACCCTCTGTAAAGATCTGTTGAATAAACTGCAAGAATGAAAATACTGCAAGTGCCAGGTTCTGGTCTTTTCCACCAATAAAGAGAAAACCAAATTTTAGATTTAGGAGTCAATGCCAAGTAGACACTTGGCTCCTGTCTTTTTTTTCTCAGATATTTATCTTCTAGATAACAATGAAGCTTTATGTTCTTGTCTTCTATCAGCTGAGGATAGTTTCCTCAGCTGATATTCTTCATATTAGAAGCAGATAAGAATTTCTGTTACAAGCATTGCCATGTTTAGCTAAACATTCAGTGAGATAAAACTTCAGTCATAATGTTATTATCTCATGGGTCATGAACACAGGTCCATGGATAGCCTGTCTCTGTTCCACAATACCCCATGCCTCAGCTGAAAAGACTTGAAGGCTGAAAGAGTTGATGCCTGAGAAAATTGATCACTGGGGACTAGGATCATCTGGAGGAATCTGCACTCATCTATGTGGCAGGTGATGCTAGAACCACATCTGACATATGATCAAACATCTCTCTACATGGTCTGTGTTTGCTCACAAAAATGAAGGGTCATCCCCAGAGAAGAAGACAGAAGTATTTTACTTTTTATGCTGTATTCTCAGAAGTCACATTATCATCTCAGGCTCACCCAGTTTCAGGGCAAGGTGACACAGAACCTCTTGGGAATCATTGACGGCACACTGCAAGAACATGATAGATGGGAGAACTTGAGGCCTCATCAAGCTAACAGGTCACTGAATCTTGACTTACCATTTCCAACAGGAAAGAGTGTGGCATCAATAGCATTCTACAATTTGGCCTCAGGTGCTTGTCCTCCTTTACTTCCTGTATTATCTCTCCCACTCTTCCTTTCAAGCCAGACTGAACTAGTGTATCACCTAAACTTGTCAAACTCATTTTTCTGCTCTTTTATCTCCATTGATCCTCTTTCTTTGACCTAAGAAATCCTATCTTTCACTTAAAACTCAATGTTTGATGACCTCTGAAGAATGAACTAAGGTGGGAAGGTTTCTAGAGGTACCTTAAATTAGGGCACCTGAAGATGCTTCAGAGCACTGCCTAGGTGCGGCCCTATTCTAGGTCGTCTCTCTACTTGGGAAGCAGAGATGACAGGAAAGATTTCAAAATGCATCTCACTCCTAAGCTACTTCATTGTCAAAGTCCAAACCCCAAAGCTTTGCATCCCACATGGAGAGGATAAACACCCAATGCTCTGAAATAACTATATTATTAACACAGATCTAGCCAGCACACTAATCCTACCCCAAACTAAACAAATAGTACTTCACATAGTTGGATTTAAAAAAGGTGGGAGGGATGGATACAGCACAGCAAAACAAAGATAAAATGCTGTGTATATGATGATGCAGGGTATCGCTTTAAGTAGGTTGATGGGAGTAAATCCTTTCTGAAGCAGAGGAGACCAAAGTGAAAGTTCTTCCAAAAGTGCCAACCCATCATGATTTGTTTTATACATTTTAAAAAGGCATATACCAGCCAGGTATGATGGCTCACATTTGTAATCCAGCACTCAGGAGACTGAGGCAAGGAAAATCATCACGAGTTCGAGGACACCTGGGCTACGCAGTGAGTTCCAGGCCAGCCTGCACAGCACAGCATGACCTGTCTCAAAAACACCAATACATAAATAGGTACGCATATATCAGCCATAAAAGTGGAAGCCATATCTGAGGAGGGAGACGCTGTGCAAAGTTTAGTCTTTAGTGGCTGGGGCCAGTATGGGTATCACGGCTGGAAAGGCAGGCGACGTAGTTCCGTCCATATTACTGCTGTGCTAGGTCTGCGCTCCGTGAAGTGAAAGTGAAAGAACATAGGGCGCAGGCTGAAATTACTGACGACTCTAGGCAGGGTCTCCGCGCCTCTACCTACCGCCCAGCACTGCCGGGAAATCTGCCTGCGCGGCACGCCCCACCCCAAACCCTTTGCGTGCACCGCCTTCCAGGCGTCCGAATCCTTGTCTTGCTTTCAGGGAACTTCCGGGTTCTCACTGTCTCCCTCCCCCAGCTCTGCGCATGCGCGGCGGCCATAGGGGAAAGCAGCGCTCCTGCAACGGCGTTGGATTTCGTTTCCTGGGGAAGTAAAGCGGTCGTTGTAGCTCACGATTCTTCATTGTTTTCTCTCTGGTGAGCCGTGTCCACCCCGAGGGCTCGCAGAAGCGTGGGCGATGTCCCTTAAGCAGGGGTCGTGAAAGTTAAGGTAGCCAGTCGGCCTGCTGCAGCCACTGAGAGGCTGTGGGACGATGACTGTGCACCCGCCTCCGCGGACTGGCCCCTACCGGCCGCCGTTGCGTGCTTTCTTGGGGCCTTGATGGCAGAATCCCGCGGGGTCTACGGAGGACAGTGGCCAAGGCCAAGGGGTCGGGACAGGGCCGAGGGGTCGGGACAGGGTCGAGGGGTCGGGGTGCCTCCAAATCTGGTGTCCAAGACGCGAGCTCTCAGAGCACCGCAGGATGTGCGGGGTACTCAGAGTCGCGCTTTGGCGGCGTCACATGTGGAGATGCAGCTCGTAGTATTTATACACGGATCGGACCCCCGCTCCGCCTCCTTCCTGTGCCTCTTTGGGGCGCTGCCTGTGATTCCCCCATCACCACACCTGCCTGTGGGAGCCGAGCCACGACCGGTTGCTGTGCCTCATGCTCTCGCCAATCTTTGCGATCTTTGTGAACGGCCAGTTTCTGTGGCCCGAGCTCAGAGCCTTGGTAGAGCCCCTCTAAGACCCTTGCTTACGTTTCCAGTCTTGATTCTCTGAAGTATTTGGGCATATGGTCTTCGGACCCAGGTTTGGTTTTACTACTAAATCACATTGAATCTTGGTTGTTGTCTTGAATGGAAATAATAACTCAGGATTACAGTACCCGTCCTCAAGTTTAGGGATCCCCTGCCCAAACTTCAGTCCATGACACACGCCCATTGGGCTCTCCTGCTTTGGTATCCTTTGCTCATGCTTTATCCTCTGCCTGCAGTGTCCTCCTCTCCCTCCTTCTGTTCGACCTTTTAAAACTGAGGATTTTCAATTTGTTTCTGCCTCACCAATCTCTCACTAATTTAGTGTCTGTTTTGTAAGAAAAATACTTCCTCGATTTTTTTTCTTTTCTTTCCACCCCACCTTCAGTGCCTCCTTTTACATTGCTTTATCACCTACGTTCCTTACACCTGCCTGCCGGATTATAAGCTCTCAGGATAGGGATTGGATTTGTGTATCATAATGTTCCAACATCTAGATAAATGCCCAGCACTTAGCAGGTATACGGTGAATGTTAGCTGAATGGAATGAATAAAACAGATTTTTAAAGTTAGGAAATGCATCTTAAATTGTGAATTTTAACGATGATCTTTTTTTCTTTCTGTAGGAATTTTCTAAAGTTCAGAAACCATGGTGAGTTAATAGCACAAGCTGTTAAACTTAGCTGAGGAATAGTTTTGCTTTCACTCAGCCTCCAGACTTGCATGAGAAAATTGAATGGAGGGATAGGAAGTCAGTGTGGTGTAATCTTTATTAGCTGCTTCCCACACACAGCTTTGTGTACTATACATTTTGTGATTTGTGGGCTTGCGGGAATTGGCTAATTATCAGTAGGTCGGAATTACTTATATGTTTTTCCTTTGCAGTCTCGAAGATATGACTCCAGGACCACTATATTTTCTCCAGAAGGTAAAGCAGAAATTGTTCAGTCTGCCCCAAGTAAAGATTTTGCGTGTATGTTAGGCTTTAACCACTTAGTAGTTTACCCTGAGTATCATGTGGGCAGCATGACTATTTACGTACTGACTGTCCTGAGCAACCCTCAAGCAGGAGTTGAATGTTTTAAGATATACCATTCACAGAAAAATTATTGAATAAATGTGATAAAATTGTCATTTTAGATTTCCTATTATCTTAAAAAAAAATTAACCAAAAAGTACAATTTTTGGTCATTCTGTATTTCAATAATTGTCCTAGTAAGTGGTTAAAAGAAAAAAAAATCAACAAATGTTTCTGCAGTTACTAAGTTTGTTCTTTTTGTATTCAAAAGTAACGGTGATCACTAGGGTGATAACATCATGTCTCATAAAAGAGTCAGAGTGGCGCTGTTATTGGCAGCCTGCTAGTGTCCTTGTGGATTCCTCTTGGACCAGTGTATGGGAGTACCAAGGAGAGTGCTGGCTTTTAACTGCTTGTGTTTTGTAGGTCGCTTATACCAAGTTGAATATGCCATGGAAGCCATTGGACACGCAGGCACCTGTTTGGGAATTTTAGCCAACGACGGGGTTTTACTTGCAGCAGAGAGACGCAACATTCACAAGCTTCTTGATGAAGTCTTTTTCTCTGAAAAAATTTATAAACTCAATGAGTAAGTGACATTTTAGGAAGAGTTTTAACTATTTTACTTTCTCATGTAAGTGGGATCTGCCTGACTGGGGAGAGTTCTTCTCGATGACATGGCAGATTTGAACACTGTATTTTTACTTGTGAAAACTTGTGCCTTTATTCTGCTTGCAACCTTGAAGCCAAGAACTATCCACTATCCCTTTTTACTTTCAAAAGTATTCATTATGTCTAGCTACTATTTTTTTTTTTTTTTTTTTTTTTGTCAGGTGGTGGGGTAGGAGGTGTCTGGGAATGGAACCCAGGGCCTCATATATCCTATATAAGATTCTGCCACTGAAGGCTGGGAAAATAGCTCAATAGCACAATGCCTGCCTGGCAAGCCTGAGGTCCTGAGTTCAATTCTTGGTATTCCCCCTAAAATCTATCACTGGTACCCCACCACCACCAAATTCTGTCACTGAACTGAATACCCAGCCCTTACTGTGCCTCACGACTTATTTATTATTTTTCGGTGTGTGTTACTGTTTAAGCGCAAAGCTGAAATACTTAGTGGAGAAACAGCATTGTGTTGTATAATACTAGAAATATAGACTAAGTACTCACATAGATCTGTGTTTAAATCCAGGATCCACCTATGTGAACTGCATAGCCTTGCACCAGTTTAACTGTTTAGGGCCTCAGGGCTTCTTAGAGTGATTGTTAAAGTCTAATAAAGAAAAATGAATGCAATAAACTGCTACACTGACATGTAGCAGTGTTTAAAATATTTGGAGTAACTGTTCAGAACTTTTGTGGAATGTACTGTTTACCAAAAAGCAGGTTTCATAGAGATCTGGGAATATTTTAGACATAACCTGTGAGATTTCTTTCTTTCTTTCTTTTTTTTTTTTGTCGGTACCAGGAATCGAACTCATAACCACGCACTTGCAATGCAGACGCTTATGCCACTGAGCTAAATCCCCAGCCCCAACCTGTGAGATTTCTGCTTACTTTGTGTTTGCAGAACTTTCTAGCTATTGGAGAGCCAGCTGTGCTTTAGAGACTTGCCTTCAGGGTTGGGCCTAGTGACTGCTGGTCATTGGAGTCTGACTTGGTTAGCTGAGATAGTACCGCTTCTGGGTCTGCTCTGCAGACGCAGGCTTGGTTGGGTATAAAGACTGTGGGTGTCTAGGCTGTAGTAGAGACAGCAAGGCTCAGGGAAGAGGCAAAGAAAAAGAAAAGCAGCCCTCATGGGAGGCTGGTCCTGGACTTGCTAGGCGTTTTTGTGAACTCCCTCCTTTCATGGCCCCTCACACTCCCTTCCATGAGCCAGCTTTACAAGGTGGGGGTACTACTCTAGAACATAGGGGTAGTTTGTCTATCCAGCAAGGCTTGTTTTTTTGAGATTTACTTTGGTGTCCTAGTATTCATTCTCTTCTCCTGTTCAAGGGTGGGAATGAGGAATACATTTACTAAAGGATTTAAGTTGCATTTGTTTGTCATTTGTGTTAAATGAGATCAACTAACATCTTTACAAAGATAAAAGTACTGTAGCTCTTTTCTGAAGTGTGTAGTGGCTGTGAAGCAAGTTTGGTGAGTTCCTAATTGATCTTGGTACTTCTTAATACTCATGATGCCTGTACGGTCACCTTCCTCCTTACTGATCAGGGTCATTCTTCTTTTCAAGGGACATGGCTTGCAGTGTGGCAGGTATAACTTCTGATGCAAATGTTCTGACTAATGAACTGAGGCTCATTGCACAAAGGTAGGAACATAAATAGCAAACCTGATGATACAGAAATTGGTTAGCTGTGTTTAAGGAGAGCTTGCTTTTGCAAGGTTTAAAGTCACTAAAGACCTATTGATTAGTTTTTTTAGTTAAAAATATAAAATGCTACATTAATAGTGTTAGGACATTGACATTTCCTTTTCTCCTTCAAATCAAATAGAGTGACAGTTATATTGGCATCATGGCATAGATTTCTTTTCAGAGGACATTTTCCTTAGAGTCTGTGTTTTAAAGTCTATGCTAATCTCTTTATGCTAATATATATATATATATATATATATATATATATATATATATATATATATATATTAAATGTGTTTATTTTCTTATCCTAGGTATTTATTACAGTATCAGGAGCCAATTCCCTGTGAGCAGTTGGTTACAGCACTGTGTGATATCAAACAGGCCTATACACAGTTCGGAGGTACTAAGTTTTTTGGAAATTTTTTTTCAAAAATTGAAAATACTTTTTAAGACAGTAAAAAAAAAATCGAAAATCAACTCTTTGTAATACCTGCTTCATGAAGAAACAGCTTTCACCAAGTAGATTATCATACGCTGTAGTAATAGGAAATTGAAAGGCAAAGTAACATTTTAAAATCTGGAAACAAATTCTCTTTACATAATAATGAAATTCAGCACCAGTCCTCTGTGTCCTCATTTCCTCTCCTGGCTATGTCCAAATCGTAGAAGCAGAAATGCAATTTGTGATAGAGCTTATCTGTAATGGCCAGAGCACAAAGCAGTTTATGAATGCTTAGCTTCCTGGAAAGGGTTTAGCTTGGGTAACTATGGTGACACCAAAGTGAGATTGTTGACCTGTTTTTCTTCTTTTTCTTCGCTAAAGGAAAGCGCCCCTTCGGTGTTTCATTGCTCTACATTGGCTGGGATAAGCACTATGGCTTTCAGCTCTATCAGAGTGACCCCAGTGGAAATTATGGGGGCTGGAAAGCCACATGCATTGGAAATAACAGCGCTGTGAGTATCCTGTTGTGCTGTAAATGCACTACAGGTCTGATAATATCCATAAAGTTGAAGTAATGATGAGTAAGCAGTGTTTTAAGACAGCTGCAGCAGCCTTCATGTGGTATGAAAATACTCCTGATTTCTGTTGCTGACAGAATTGCAGATACTACTGACGCACCAGTATTTGTCTACATTTGTAATTAAATACCAGTTTTCAGTTAGAAATTATAAAAATAAAGATGCAGTGTTTTTTTTCATGTCTCAGTTCACAGAACTCCTGAATTCTAGGCTGGATCCTTCCAGGGGTGAGGATTCAGGTTAGGGACTCCCTTTGTAGAGCAGGACTCCCTTTGTAGAGCAGTAGTGTCCCTCTTCTCACCCTACCTAGTATCTTCCCTCTTTGCCATCAAAATTGTTTTTACCAGGTGTAATGCCAGTAAAGCCTCAGGGATTGTTCTAGACTAGTGGTGGGGAACCTTTTAGAGCTTTCAGTGATAACAGACAGCTGACATGTGTACCATAGGTTCACCATCACTGTTCTAGACTAATCCATATTCCTAAATGCAAAGACTTGTTTATTCTTTGTTTTGTAGGCAGCTGTGTCAATGCTGAAACAGGACTACAAAGAAGGAGAAATGACTCTGAAGTCGGCACTTGCCTTAGCTATCAAAGTGCTGAACAAGACCATGGACGTTAGTAAGCTATCTGCTGAGAAAGGTGACTCTTGTCCCCTCCCCTTTATCATCTGATTGAGCGGATGTAGTGTTGAGTCTTGAATATGTTGTCCCAGTTTGTGGGTGCAGCAGCTTCAGAGTTAGGTGGCTTTGTGCTGTTTCTTAAACGAGGATGCTGGGATTTCGTGATGTTAAGTGACTTGACCAGGACAAGCATTGCTTTTTGGGGTCACATTCCCACACTTCTGGGTCCTCACCTTGAATGTTCTCAGCACTCAGAAGTCCAGTGTGTTCCTTTAGGTAAACAACAAGACCTCATTAATAGTATCAGTGGTTCTGTCTATGACGAAGTATGTGTATGCTTGCGTATTATGTATGATGGGTAAATTGCTACTTAGATCCGACCTGTTTTATCTGAGTTAGAACATTTGCATGTTTGTACCCTGCCCTGTTCTGGATCTGTTAATCTTTTACTTCAGTCAACTTAAGTTGTATGGCTATATAAAATAACAATTCTAAATAACATTTTTCAGAATCTGTGGTTAACATATTAGTTTAGTGTAGGATAACTTAGCACCTAGCCTAGTGCTGTTTAGAAAATGCCATTTACTTATAGACTGCCCCTAATTTCAAGGAAGCCCTCTGCAGTAAATCCATCCTTCCCTTTTGTGTATTAGTCTACCTTTCTTAACCAAAGCCATGTAAGTTGTTTTTCACAAAGCCATTATTATGAAAAGTCCCTAGAAGAAGTATCGTAACTAGCTGAGTGTGCTCAGGGCATCCAGCAAGGAGAATATGGGTCCTGCGATTGGCTCAGCTAACAGCAGGCCAGCAGAACAGTACTGATCGCACTTGTCCCAAGGGAATGGGAGATGGTTGCTGAGAAAGTTGGGGTTGTGAGGAGGAAGATGTGTAGGTAAAAATGGTATTCAGAACCATATGGGAGCAAAGTTACTTTGTTCCCGTAAAAGTTACTTGTGAATCCTGTTCAGTTTAAAATGCAGGAAAGCGGTGAAGTAAAACTTAAGCACTGTGAGAACAAACCCTGGTGCATATGGAGTTTGCTCCCTGAGTCCTCCTGTCTCTAACACAGTTATGTTTGTTTTCAGTGGAAATTGCCACATTAACCAGAGAGAATGGGAAGACGGTGATCAGAGTTCTCAAGCAGAAGGAAGTGGAACAGTTGATCAAAAAATATGAGGAAGAAGAAGCTAAAGCTGAGCGTGAGAAGAAAGAAAAAGAACAGAAAGAAAAGGATAAATAGGAGATGGAACCCAGGATTAACTCATGTGGGGCCCTCTTTCAGTGTAGATGTCATCCTATTCTGAGTCCAAGAAGGCCTTTTTTTTTTTTTTTTTTAAAAAAAAAAAAAAGAACATCTTAAATCTAAGACCCCCTTTTTTGGAATAAAATTTGGGAAGAATGGAAATAGTGAAGGAAAAAGTTCTCTGCAGCAATAATGGCAGGGTTGATATTTACTACCTCTTTTTCATTTGTTCTGTGTACTGAGGCTGATGTTCCTGTGGGACTCATCACAGTGGGTGTGGTTCTTAGGCTGACTGAGTTACCCATGCTGAGACATATTCCTGTCTAGGGATTGGCTTGAGAACTAACATGAGGGCTGAGCAAAGTCAGAACTAATGTGTGTCTGATGTGTGTTCGTCTGTAAGCTTTTTGTTGCTGTGACAATGCCTGACAAGGAGGAAAGGTATATTTTGACTTCATTTCAAAGGGTGCAGTTCTTATTCACCAACTTCCTTCCTTGTAGATCTGTGGCAGAGCAGGAACACCTGGAGGAAAATGCTCACCTTTGGGCAGCCAGGAAGCCAAGAGGAGGAAGGGCAAGTGCTGGTGACAAGATGTCCTGCCCAAGGACTTAGCTCTGTGACTCACTCTTCACCTCCACCCCAGCTTTCTGTGTCCCTTCCAAGACTGCCGTCGAATAAGGGTTAATCTGTGGATGAAGTTAGACCCAGGAACCTTCCTGAGTCTGGGGACAGTGTGTGAGGGAGAAGTGTGGAAGCTCTGCAGCTAGGACTGAGGCTGCACAGGCAGCAGCTGAACTCCTCAGCCCAAGGAAAAACAAAACTGATGTCAACAGCTATGTGGGAGCCTCACTGGCAGGCTTTGAAGTGATCCAGACTGAGCCCTTACAGTGTGGTCCATGGATGTGCAGCTTCCTCACCTGTGATCTGCTAGGAACCGAGGGGTGGGATAGAGCTGAGGGACTCCTGTGTGCACCAAAGTCTGAGAATAGGCTCTGCATATTTGCATCACCTGGGAAGATTTAAAACTTCCCCTGCCCAGGCAAATCCATGTCAGCTCCACCTCCGAGGTGGGACTCAAGTTGCACTGCATGACCCCAGGCAGACCTGGAGGCCAAGTGTGCTTAGGGACAGCAGTTTCTTGCAGTTTTCGGTGGGAGTTGTGTACCCAAGCCTTTGTGACTGCTTTTTGGGAAACAGTACAGCTGACATTATTTCTAGTAGTAGCATTCCAGTCACTAGCCCAACTGGGGTGTAGCTTGATGGAGCAGAGGCTGGACCTGGGTCCCTCTCGCTGCCCAGCAAGCTAGAGTGAGTTCTATATGCGAGGTAATGGACCCTTTGCACTAGGGGAAGCCCTGGACTGGGCTCCTGCAGACCTGTAGCCATGGCATTGTCAGTTTGTGTCTGTTTCCGGTGTGTTTTTACTTCAAATGAACTAGGCTCACTAACAGTTCTTGCCAACAGCACTGACGGAGAACTTTCTCTGCAAGGCCCATCACAGACCATGTATGTAGGAACACTGAACAGTACCTCAGCACTGTACTTGAGCATCACTTTACACTGGGAAGTTGATGGCAAAAAGAATGCAAAAAATATGACAAACCAGACACTAGCCCGCACCCCCACCCCACTCCATTTACAGTTTGAAGACAAAAACCAGAAGGCAAAATGTCATCGTTATACCTCAGGATCATACTTCCCAGGCCTCAAAAACTCAACATCCTGTGCACATCAGCAAATGACAAAGTACTGCTGTTACCCGAGAGGGTCCCCTACAGAGGAGTTGTGGACCTTAGTTTGGCCCAGGTAAATTCTTAACTAACATGACAGAACTTTAGCGTGCAATGAGGTGAGACATTAGGAGAATAAAAAGGTGAGGACCCCAATATGTAACTGGAGGGGCTCATGCTGGTTCAGACCTTTGGGCCGCTACTACCCAATGGGTAAGGCCAGGTTCCACAGATTGCCTGAGCTGGCCAGGGTACGCCTTCATTATCTCAGAGGAAGCCTCATGGCCTGAGGCCAGTGTGGTGTCCAGGAGAGAAACATTCCTGCTTAGAAGAGGGTGGCCTCACTTCCATCATGGGGTCTTTGGTCCCACTTGGAGGTGGTACGGGGGTTTGCTGGCTCTTGTTTTTTCTGGAATCTGAGGTAGGTGGCCGCTTGGAGACTTGTGGGCATCACTTCGGGGGATCTGGAACTGGACATTGTGAAAGCTGGCAACTGAGTGTCCCAGCAAATCTTGGATGTTGCTTGGTTGCCCTTTTCGTGAGGTCGTCAGTATGAAGCAGGGATGAGACAAACTAGGTAAATACAGGGCTAGTAAACCTTGTCATACTCCTTATATGACTAACATGCTTGCAGGTAAGCCAAACAGGGATCCAACCCTGTCTCCTTATTTTGAGGTAAGAAGGAGACAAAATGTGAGTTTCTTGTCTCCTTCCTATCTGCTTTTTCTATCTTACCTCACTGCGAGTATTGATAGGGGGTTAGGAGGAATTTCTGTGAGTTCCCAAATATACAATCTGCTAATAAGGATTGGTTGTATGTCTTAAAATGAACTTCCTTCAGTCTTGTCACCCCGAAGTACAGCAGGCGGAGAGCAAGCCACTCACCCTGGAGTGAGCAGGGATGAGCTGGTCCAAGACACCAAAGGCTCCCTCTCGCGCACAGGATTAGAGCAGCCTCCTAGTGGACCTCTTGCTTCCACTTCCTGCCCTCCATGCAGTTAACTCAGCAGCCAGAGGGCTGCTTTTCAAATACAGGATGTGTCACTGGTTTGCCCAGCACCTTCCAATGGCTTCCTGTCACCTCCGTAAGCATCAAGTTCTTCACATCTGCCATGATGCACCCTCTGTCCTGGTCCTGCTGTGTGCCCTCCAGGTCTCACTCACATGTATCTGAACTGCCTGTGCCCTCGCCAGGCCTGCTGCCTCGGGGCTGCCTTGTGCTGGGTGTTCATGCTGCCCACTCTCGTGACTCGTTGGCCACAGTGCGGCTTCCTCTAGGAGCAGTCTGTTTCCTAGATCCCTTTCCATGCTGCACTTTCCCTGTAGCACTCTCCAGCACTATCACCCCCAGTGGTGCAGGTCATTCACAAGAACAACTTTGTTTTTATTCTGTATCTGTGTGTGTCCCAGTGCCTAGAACAGAAACTGAGGCATATAAGTTAACAAACTTCATTGAGAGCTTCTCTCTGTGCTGGAAGGAAATCCTATAAATCCCTTTCCCAGCCAGGTTCTGTATCCACCCTTCAGGACCCTAAAGTTAGGACGATGTCCAGAAGCCCACAGTGGTGGTGAACCTGTGGCATGCATGCCATTGGGGGCACACAGAACCCTCTCTGTCAGCACCCAAGCCACATGTAGGAGTGTTTTTAAACTAAACTAAAACCTCAGTATTCGGGTTTAATTGCAGTGTTGGTACTTTGTGATAAATAAGTGGGTCTTGGGTTGTAGTTTGGGTACTTGATCTCTGAAAGGTTCACTGTTGCTGGCCAGGACGTTTCACCACCACAATTGGAGTGACTCTTCAGAACTTGATGCTAACGATGGACAATTTTCAACACACTCACTCATGCAAATTAACACTGGGGATGAAAGCAAAAGAGAAGGTGCAGAGAGGCCACCTCGAAACTGGGGTTTATTTCCTGCTTTAGAGTTGCAGCCTGCAGATAGAGCTTATTGTGAAGACCCTTCTACTCAATCCCTGGTACTATGACAGACAGACAGACAGACAGGAAACCAAGGAGAGCTAGATTTTACATCTTAAGTCAATCTTTAGAATCAAAATCTTGAGTTGATTTAATTTTGAACAACTTCAAATCATTTTAAAAACTAAACTGTGAGAAAAAATTATGAATTCATGGGTACAATTTTATTTCTGGTGTTTTTCCTCAAAGCTCCGGAGTTTTTACAGTCTAGCACTTTGAAAGTTCTATGAAAGGATTTGTTTTAGCAGTGCAAAAATACTCCACACATTAAAAAAAAAAGATTCCTTTTTCTGTGAAACACTGTGTTCCTGGTGACATTCATGCTGGAGACACATGGCAAGTGGGGCATCCTCAGTTTCTAACCCAAGGTCCTTCTGGCAAGCTGGTTGGAATCCCCATTCACCACTGCGAAGCAATGCAGATTCCAGGGCTATGTACAAAGGCCAGGGAGGGAAGAAAGGGACCAGAGGGGTCAGGGCATGGCCGTGGGAAGTGTCACTATCACACAATCATGAAAAGCCTGCTGTCAGCAAGGCTGGAGCACAGCATGTTGGGGAAGACGGGTGACAACACCAGATGCAGGTCCTAGAGTCAACGGTTTTGCACTTTCTACCAGGCAGAGATCACCGAGATTTTCCAGAGAATAAGAAGCGCAGTTCCCATATTTATAGCTGCATAATTCCTCATAGCTAATCTTGGAAGCAGTCTCTATGTCCATCAACAGATGAGAAAACGTGGTATTTATACACTATGGAGTACTATTCTGCCATAAAAGATAAACACATCATCTGCAGGAAAATGGATGCACCATGAGACCATAATGTTCAGTAAACTAAACAGACAATATTATATACTGCATGGCTTCTGTTATATGAGAAAGCCAATGTATAAATAAAGAGCAAAATTAAAGTTACATAATGAAAAACAGATCTTTCACAAAATAAAATGGGACCAAGAGATGGATGGAGCAGGGAGGAATAAGGAAGAGGATGCAAAAAGAAATAAGATGATTTGTACATGTGCCAGCTTCCCATGATGTCCTGAAAACATGTACTAATAAAATTTTTAAAAAGAAATTACTCTAATTGGTTTAAAACAATGATTCTGGGAGTCCAGAAGATAGATTCCATAGAAGGAGACAGAAGGCAACTGAAATAGGCAAGGAAAACAGACAAGGGACCAGAGGGGACATTGTGGCAGGCGCGACAGGAGAGAGGGTGAAGGATGGCCAGGGTCCAGTCAGACTTGCTCCAATCTGATACAAAAAGGCACTGTGTGATCAGATGAACTGACTCTTCGCAGGGCCTGATTTGTTATTGTTGTAACTCTAAAACAAATAGAGACAGATACAACTCTATAAACAGCATTGAATGTTCACGTTAGGGTACGACCATGTCAAAAGCTTTCTCCAGTTTTTCTTCCAGATTTTGTTCATTTGTATTCTTTTTTTTTTAATTTATTTTTTTTAAATAGTTTTATTTAAAGAGAAAACAACAAAACAAAACAAAATAGAATAAAGGGTAGCAACAATACAGTATTCTAAGGAAAAAAGGAAAAGCACACCAACAAAAAAACCTAAGAAATTATTGCTTGACAAATTACATACTGACTTCTTGGAAATAGTTGTTCAATTTACAAAGTGAAAACATGTAAAGTAGA
>PVJX010007275.1:0-71066 GCA_004027295.1 Dolichotis patagonum | reverse complement strand
AGGGTAAAGATTTAGAATCACTCATAACCAGTTTGTTGCTTCAGACTGTTTCAGAGTAGGTAACCAGGGCGCAATGAGTTTTGGGTCCTAAAGTCAGAGCAAGGCAGCAAGGCCAAGGGCTCTGGTTGTAGGTATGGGTCAGCTATGGCCGCCATAACAAATGGTCACCTGCTTACTAGCACACAACTGCATAGTTTTTTGTTTATTTTACAGTTCTGGAATTCAGACATTTGAAAGTGGGTTTCAGTGGACTAAAATCACTGTGAGGGGACCGTGTTCATTTTGGGGGCGCTAAAGGGAAGTCCATTTTCTTGGCCAGTAGGTTGCTCCCTCTCACAGCCAGCTTCAGAGAGTCCTTCCGTCTCTCTCTGAGCCCTCCTTTCTTACCGCAGCTCCCTCTCCGACATGGACAACTCCTGGCTTTCTCTTGTAATTCCCCATCTCGAGGTCCTGCAGTTAGCAAGTATGGTGGCACACCCCTGCAATCTCAGCCTTTGGGAGGCTGATGCAGGAGGGTCACCACGAGTTCGAGGCCAGCTTCATCTCATAGTGAGTTCAAAGCCAGCCTGAACTACATAGTGAAGCCCAAAACAAAACAAAACAAAGCAATCCTGCAGTCAATCACATCTGCAGAAGCTTCTTTGGCCAGGCAGTATAACGGAGTGAGAGAGGCTTCAGGGACTAAGGCTAGGGTGTCTTTTGTGCTCTTGCTACCTTCTATGTCCTATTCACGGACGCAGGCGGAACAGTGTCACCTGGACAGGGCTGGGGTTCGGCAGGTCTCGGCCTCAGTGTCAACAGATGAGCGAAAAGGTAAAGACGGTGACATTCACGTTCACAATGTGACACAAAAAGCATGAAATCCTGTCATTAGCAACAACGCGGAGAGGGCACAGAAAGACAAACATCTTCATTCACCTGGAGAAGCTGAGAACATTAGGAACAGAGAAGTAACAAAGTACAGTAACAGAGCAGGGGTAACCGGCCCTACTATTCTATAGCACAGTAGGGTAATTATAATCTGCAGTTTACCGTACTTTTCCAAATAGCCAGAATGTGAAAGTTCCCAACAGACAGAAATGATAATTACCCTCAGGGAATGGAAATGTTAACTATCCTGACTCTGCCGTTGTACATTGTATACAAATTATCATACTGTGCTCCATAGTGCAAATCTTACGTGTCCATTCAAAAACCCAAAATGGCAAATATGAATCTAAACATAAAAGCAAAATCACTAAGGCCTCTAGCTGCTACCAGATACTTTTTAAAATATGATGAGATATATTTTTAAACATTTATTCAGTCAGGGAAAGATTTCTTAAACAAGAGACAAACACCCCTTTAAAAATAAAATTTAAATGAAAAGGTAGGGGTGTTTGCGTATAAATGAATAGCTTCTGTTCATAAAGAAATATAATTTAAAAAAACGAAAAGATCAGTTACAGAGCAGGAAATATATCTGCAATCCTTAACACCTGGTAAGGGCTTGTTTTAAGACTATATAAGCAGTTTAATGTCAATGGAAAAAAGAAAAGTAATCCACTAGAAAAATGGGGGAGACGAGAAGACCATTCATACAAGATTGCCAGACGCCTAACAAACGTATGAGAAAGTGACCAGTCAATAGTCACCATTGAAATGCTACTTAAAAACCCAAAATACTACCACACACTTGCTAGCAGAGTCACACATCAGAAAGACAATACCAAGTGTTAACAGGGATATGGAACAACCAGAATCCTAGTACAGTGATGGCAGAGATATAATTTGGTGCAAATATTTTGGAACACACTGTGTGTCAGAATACACACACACCCTTTAACACAGCAATACCACCCCTAGGTGTGTATCTAGCAGAAATGAATACACCCAAGCACAGAGAAGAGAGTGTTCCTGGGTGCTATTTACAAATAAGCTACGTTTTAAATTTTATATTTCGAATGATATGCTTCTTTATTCTTATTAATGCACGTTTGCAGTACACGATATTTACACTCCTCACGTGAAGTTGGTACATTTAACACATCTTAATTCTCTTTTCACCCACCCACTTTCTCTCCCCTACCTTCCCCCTCCCTCCGTCTTCTGATTCTCTCCGCATTTGAGAAAGGCACCCCACTACTTCCTGCCATCTATCTTTTCTTTTGCTATTTTCTTATAGTTTTTCTTATAATTCGCACATAAGAGAAATTACGTGATATTCAAGACTGTACTTCCAATTTATTTCACTTAACATTATGGATTCAAGGTATCATTCATTTTCCCTCAAATGACGTACATTTATCTCTCTTTCTGGCAGAGTCCTGTTCCACTGTGTGCAAACACCACACTGTCTTTATCCGCTCATCAGCTGATGAACATCTAGGCCTTTCCATGATTTAGCTGTTATGAACTGTGAATTCCATGTCACCCAACTAGTCCCCTGCTGAGTATCTTCCTGAAAGAATTGAAGACATCGATTGACAGGGATACATCCACCACCAGTAACGCAGATCGCTGAGTCACTCCCAAGTTATGATGGAATGGTATTCGACAATAGCCAAACAGTTGCAGGCACAGCAGAAACAAAGCCCTCCAAATTCACACGGAGCTCATGAACGCTGTCGATTAGAAGACGCCAGCCACCAGCCACCAAAGAACACATCTCATTGAGACTAAGGACAGGAGTAGATAAAACAAGTCTTTGATGCTAGAAATCCAGGAAGGAGTCACCTTTAGAGGCAGGGGTGGCGGATTATCAGTGGGAGGGAGCAGGCCTGAGAGTTCTGGGGAGCAGATGGTGTTTATTTCCTGATTTGAGTGTGGCTGGGTGGATGTTTGCTTCATGGCTTCCTTGAGACACTCATTGAAGTGTGTGTGTGTGTGTGTGTGTGTGTGTGTGTGTGTGTGTGTGTGTGTGTGTCTGTACACTATAATGCATAAAAAGTTCTTCAAAACCAGAAAGCCCGGCCCTGCAGTCCTCCGTGGTGGCCATGGGCACCATGGACCCACGGCCGCAGTCCTGCGCCTTGGGATTGGGGGGCGCCAGCCTGAGACCCCCCTGTCTGACCCAGCAACTCCGATGCCTCCGCTTGGCCTGGGGCCAGCTCCCTCCACTCCTGGGGTCCTTTGTGCTCCTCAAGTGCAGTGTTCTTGAGAGCTTGCTCCAAACCCTCCGTTGGCGGCCTGGGGGGCCTGGGTTTTGTTTCCTCCCTGTCACCCTTCCCTTTGGGCGGCTTCAGATGGATCCTGCCCAAGACGCTGGAGAAATGAGCGAGTATTAAAAATGTCAGAGGCAGATCCCGAGATACACAGCTGGGTAAATACAGTCGCTGGAGATGTTTTTATTAGTGCCTTTATGGTTACGCTCACTTAAGTTATGGATTTAAAGTGGGGGTGGGCAAGTCTCCCACCCATTTCCGGACCTGCTCAGACCAAACCATTTGGTCACCCTCGGAGGAGGGGTAACCTCGGTTTGAGGCTGGAAGTGCAAACAATTTTAAGAAACCATACACGCTGCGTTATCTATTTACAGAGAAATTTCTTTTCTGGTGACTGAAACTTGAAATTTCCTTTCTCTTGGATTTTTCTAGGGCGTTCATTCACTACCCTGACCTCAAAAACAGTGGATATTTCCCTGCTCCTGTGGTTAAATCTGACTGGTTTTCAGAGCAGGGGAAGGAGAAGGGAATGGTATTCTCAGAGTACAGAGGATGGACATTTCTGTTATCCAGTGTCGTGACCAGTATCCTCAGAGGTCACCAGAAATGAATGCTACCCATCAGTGATAACATCCGGAGTGACCACTGCCTGAGACTCCTTTTATGGCTCAGAGGGAGCAGAACTCAAACTGCGATTTACCAACTTGAGATGTACGAACCTGACAAGATTGAGCTTCTGTTTCCTAAAATGTAGATAAAATAGTACCTGCCTCACAGTCCTGTAGTGAGGAATAGACCACTCCATCTCTAAAGCACTTAACACAGAACCAGGTGCATAATCAACCTTCAAACAGTGCTAGATAGTATCATGGTAGAGCCTCTTTCCCCAGAAGACATAACCACCTTTGAGTGTTATCTCAAAGGATAAGGATAGGAATAGTTTAGGGTGCTAATTTTATTATTACCTAACAATCTACCCCCAAACTCAATGGCATAAAACAACCCCCATTTTATTATGCTCATGTATTCTGAAGGTTAAAAATCTGGACAAAGCCTAGAGGAGCTGGCTGACCTCGCTGAGACTGGAGGGTCCACCTCCAAGAGTCCGGCCGGACACGGAAGGCAGGCAGGCTGGGCTCAGCGCGCATGCGCCACTGTAGTCCCGTGCTCTCCAATATGGCGGCTCCGGAGATGTGAACGTCTCACCTGGTAGCTCAGTGTTGTAGAAAACATGGCAAAAATTGAAGTGCATTTTAGGATCTAGCCTTGAAAATCACACTGCATCATTTCTTCCGCATGCTTTGGTCTAAGTAAACATAGCCAGTTTCAAAAGTTCCAGCTTTTACTTAGTGTGAGGGTCTACTTCAATGATCCAGGGCTGAGACCTCAGACACATAATTCTCTCTCCCCTCCCCCTCCCCCTTATTCCTCCCCCTTCGCCCTCCTGGCTCGGGAGCTGTCTCTCACTGCATTCTCTGCGTCTGCTTCATCAGGTGGTTGACAAAGCCTGGAATCTCTTGGTGGGAATGACAGGTGGGAATGTTGGTGTGTCACTGCCCAGGCACGTGTGAAACTTCTTAGAAATGACTCAAGATGCTAATTTCACGGCTTCTGTGCAAACACGACCCTTATTGGAGGGTTCCTGGTAAGGGTCTGAACTAAATTTTTATTATGTGTGATTTCTTTTGATCTTTGCAACGAGCATGTGAAGTAAGAATTGTCACTTTAGGCTAAGCTTGGGAGCACATGCCATAATCCCAGCACTTGGGGAGGCTGAGGCAGGAGGATCGTAAGTCTGAGCTCAGTCTGGGTAATTTATTTAGAGGTAAATTGTTTAAAAATAAAATATAAAAAAGGAGCTGGGTAGAAAGTAATGCAGTGGAAGGGCCCTGAGTTCAATCAAGGCCCTGAGTAACCCCCTACAGAAATATCAATTTAGTAATGTAATATGTAGATTAAAAAAATGAGATGCCAAGAAGTTTCTTTCCCAAGGTTCAAACAGCAAGTCATTTAAATGCCTGCGTTAGAACCATGTTGTCTGACTCGAGTCAGTGTTGTCATTAACCTCATAGTACTAGATCTTCACAAATAAACCGAATAAACAGGTATTTGGAAAGAAGAAAGGAAGGAAGGAAAGGAGAGAAGGATGGAAGTATGAGAAATGATAGATGATAGCTTGGAAGATGGTAGATAGATACCCTAAACTGAATGAGGCTAAACTCAAATAAATACTTAAAGATTTCAGGACGCTGGCAAGCCTGCATTTGTACTAACTTGCTGAGCGAAAGACGGAAAGAGGGAAAGAGGGAACACAAATTTCCCTGAGATGGACATCTGGGAACAGTTTCCAGTCCCTCTATATGGTGCCTCCGTAATCCCGGACCTCCGGCCACTTCTAGGTGCTTGGGTGTTGGACTGCCGTATTTTACCCAATTTTCTTTCCATTGGGTTGATAAACACAACTGCCTCAAAATTAATGGGGCATCTGAATACGGGGAAAATCCATGGAGATTTTCCTCCCTCAGACCCTTCTTTACATGAATGCACAGAAATTTATGTGCTTTGTGACTTTGAGAAAGACACCCCCGAATCGTTTGGGCATCTTTAGTTCAACATGACTTCACTAGAATTTATTCTCACTTACGGAAGATGTAACTCAGGATTCAACAACCTACCTCTGGGAGAAATCTAAACAGTTCTTGGTTGAAGTGGAGGAGAAGTGGAAACAACCTAGGTATCCACCCCCAGATACACACGCTGTGGGGAATGTTTCTATGGAACTGCATGCCCATGAGATTTGAGTGCAAGATCCAAATACAACACACACTCTATGTAATACAGCGCATTACAGCACAAGACTTGTTATACGATACATGCAGAATACAGTACAACAATACAACACAGCGCGGGTCATACAGCACAGTACAGTACAATGCCAGGCAATGTAATGTAACACAGTGATGTGGGAGGGTTCCTTGCATATACAGAGACGGTAATATGCTTCTGTGCAGATAAGGTAAAAGGAAATCTATCCCACGTGTCAGTGTGCTGACATTGTGGGAGATGCCAGGAATTCTTAGGCTGTGCACAACTCTCCAGCTTCTGACCCAAGGTCTGTTGCACCAGGCTGCAGGGTGCAAGAAGCATATCCTTTAAAACTGCTGTTTTCATCGGCGTTAATGGACATGAGCTGCATGTGAAATACGGTGCCCGGTTCACCTTTCAGTTCTCCAGGAGCCTGATTTCCTGTCGCTGTCCTGAGGATTTACATCTCAGCAGGTGATCGGACTCTGGTCAGCCGGGAGATCACTTTTCGGAAATGACTTGGAAGTGATGGATGAATTTCCATCTTCCCAAAGGAGAGGTCTTTTCTCAGCCACCAGACGCACTTTCCGAATGGCACCCTCTTCCGTCAGCACTGCGGAGGAAAAGGAGTCCTTGTCAGTTGTAGGGCTGTTTGTGCTTTCAGGGGTCTGTTCGGGGCTTTCATGCAAAGGGTGCATGGTTTAGAAATTTTATCCCTGTAAAAAATAAATAGTTACATTCAATGATGTGAGCAGAGATGCACCTTTGGATCCCACGCTAGAGATTTCTACTGTATTTTCTCATGTGGTAGCTGTAACTCTACTGCTACTAAGAGTAATTTTCTCAGTCAGTTTATTACGTGTCAAGGACTTTACATAAAGGATGACACTGGATCCTGCGATATTTCACATACTACTTTATCTACTTTAAAGACAAGGAAACTGAGGCATGAAAACCTCCTGGAGGTAAAGTTATTATGGGATGGAGCTGGCATTTGACCCTTGCCATTTGGTTCCAAGCTCTTGCCCTATCACCACTGTACTTTACTACATAGGTCCATAAAGCCACTTTTTCACATACCGTAGACGATAGATATTTATTTTCAAATACTTCATGAATGTGTTTATGAATTCATGACCTATTTATACACACCAGACACTGCTCAGGCCCTTCCGTGAGGAATATAAGCATGAACAACAAGGGTAATAATCCAAGTTTCAAATTCCATGTTTAATACTAGTTAAGTTTGGATCTCCCAGAAAGTAGGATGAGACAAAGTTCACGTGTGACTAACACGCTGCTAAGTAAGATCCCAGGGAGGCAGTGTGAGGTGCGAAACCAGAACAGGGGAGAAGAGAGCCCAGTGCAAAAGTATGTTGTCACTGAGCTGCCACAACAAGGAGCGTGGACTCACGGAGACGCCATCTGGCTGCCCACAGTAAGAGGACAGGCTGTCATTTGTCACATCTCTCGTCATTCACAGGCTCCTCCATGTAAGCGTCTGCCATTTCAGCTTGCGCCCTGTCGGGGCTGGGTTATTCCTCTGATGTGCCATCGAAAGAAAGGACTTGGGACCAGAAGCAAGAAGCAGACAAGAGTGGGCTAAAGAGAAACTCGTGAAACCTTGTCCACCTCTACATAGAACCCGACACGAAGCAACGGCTGCGATCAGAGAGAAGGTAAGGCCGAGAGGTGGGAAGCATGCCCTGTGGTTCTCTGGTGCAGTTACTAAGCAGGTGAGTCCAGGAGCCAAGTATTAGGAGAAGGACCGCATTGGTCTGGATGTGACATCTGCCACATAGCACAAATATACAGCAGACTCCTATGGGCGTGTGTTACACAAAAGGTGTCCCTGCCTGCGGAGCAACTCACCAGTTCCTGCTGCGCTCACAGGACGCCAGCGTGGAGCTGAGCACGTGTACATTTAGGAGGAGAAGCAGAGGCTGAGGGTGAGGTTGGTTGCCAGGGTTACGCAGACAGAGCCTGATGGATGAGCTGGGACTCAAACTCCGATCGCCAACTCCAGGACTCCTTCTTGGGTATCTGAAAATTTCAGATTCTTGCCCTATCTTATTTCAGAAAAAGACAGGTGGGTGGCGGAAGGAACAGCTGCCCTCAGCCTCATAAAAGATGAGTTTTGTGCCCCCCACTGCTACAGAAGGGAGGGAACGAATCCTTTGGTTCTAACTGGAAATGAGGAAAATGGAGCTAAGATATCGAGGGTGAAGGGAGAAATATTTCTCAGTGCCATTCAGAGAAGGATTTAACCCATTCGGATATTCATATCCTTCTAGTTACTGTTTCTGTGACTCTTGATGATGCACTTCTGTCTGCCTCAGTTTCCTTACCTGTAAAATGGAAATAATGGTGCTTGACTCAAAGGTACAAGGCTTTTCCAAAAATCAGAACTGAACACCGTAAGTTAAGGATGGAAAAATGAGCTATTACTGTTTTTAAATTACATTTACCTCTTGTTGCTGGGCTCCAAGTTCACTTTATGCTTTTTAGACCTTCAGACAATGCATTCAAGTTTCCACGAAATGACATCTCTTCTCCCTTTTTTCTTTAAATATTTAAAGTGCATGCAAAAACATATAGTGAATGTCACCATGTAAAATTGCATTATAATATAGGATACAATGCCATTGAAAACACTCCCCCTGGCTTCCAGCACCCCAACCCATCATTCTCACCACCTCCTGAAGCCATGCTGGGAGCCCCCTTTCATGGGTGTCTTTAATTGTGCCGTCCTGGCTGCCTTGATGTTCTGAATCAACTCAAATTTATCTTTCATGAACATTTAGAATCTGAGAAAGGACCAGAAGTCCCACGGTCCCAGATCTGGGAAATAAGACAAGGATGCACTGTAATGTTGTTACAAGCTGCCTTTCCATTGGATCACACTCCATTGCATCATTCTCCGTATTCTTGTTCAGACACTCACAAAAGAGGACTTCCGGAACTGCCTCCAAAAATGGCAAGAATGATGGGATGCGTGAGGGGGACTATTTCAAGGAGGATTAATGGCACTGTGACTTTTGTAATATATTTTTTACTTAAACACACAATGTATGTTTTGATCAGCTCTTGTACGTGCCCTATAGTGTCTACCACTTAACAAGACAGGTGTTTGTCCTAAGGCACTTGGTCTTTCCCTCAAAGCAGACGAAAAGGATTTCTCTGCAGAGCCAGTCCCACTCACTGCGGCAGGCTGGGCTGCCGGGAGTGCTGTATTCTGGCAGCACCTTCCAGCTGGGAAGCTGGGAAGTCTGCTGTGCTGGACTACGGATGCCCACCACGGCCGGAAGATACAGAGGAGGAACACTGCATTTCATTTTCAAGGGGAAACTAGACCCACCCTGCAGGTCCTTCTCAAAGTCTACCTGCTCTATGGAAATGGACCACATTCACCTATCTCAGTCCCAAACAGATGTGCACTCAGGTTTCCCCGGTGTGCTCCTGTTGCTTTGCCCCTAGTAGAACCCCTATTTTAGCTTGGTGCACTGATGGTGAGACCCTTCAGAGTGGGGACCTTTTAGCACTCACCCTGGTTCCCTACCCAACTCTGTGCCTGTGTGATTGTGAACCATCTCCAGAGCCAGAGAAGGCATGCCGCCCGATCGGCCAATGTCCTAGGTGCTGGAACTGTTTGGGACAGCGGTGGCAGTAGTGGGATGATGGCAGTGGTGCTGGTGACGCTGGTATTGGCAAACGTGCTGATGACCTAGCTGGTGATGCTGGTGGCTGTCTTGGGGCTGCCGCTGCCGCTGGTGGTAGCAGTGGGACCCGTGCTCATAGCGATCCTGGGACTTCCCTGGGGTGGTGGTAACAGTAGTGGTGCCGTTACCACTTGTGATGATACCGATGGTGGTGTTGGGTAGACGGTGGTGGGGTTGGTGCCACTGCTGTTGACAATGGTCTTATTTTTGGTACTGATGACGCCGTTGTTAGTGATGGTGGGGGTGGTAACAGCCGTGATGGCAGAGTTTAACAATAGTGCCTCCTCTTCCCACAGACTGATGGGAATGTATTGTCAGGCTGCCCTTAAGAAACTAATCCCGTGGGTCTGAAATGATTGCGTCCAACTCTGGATTCCGTATGTCAGTGACAGTTTAATACCTGTCACAGGTAGCCTGCTTTTCAGACAGTTCAAAAGAAAGAGCTACAGAGGGTAGCTATGACAAAGCCAGACACAATGATATATTTGAAAGCGATTTTTTTTTTTTTGAAACCGCATTGTATCGCAACTGACTGTCTTGTTACGTTCCCAAGAGGTGCCTGCTGTGTGCCGAGTTCACTCTGACATTGCCCTGGGGTGCACTCTTTAGTCACGGCGTGACCTTTAATTCTCTCAGCCTTCTTGAGTATTAGGTTCTATTTTCCCAGACTACGAGAGGGAAACATGGTTCTGGGAACTCAAAACTGAGGCATCTGGTCTCACAGGCCCAGTCTGGGTTCCCTGGTCTTCTGAGGTCCCCCAGGCAGCTGAGCCCTAGAGTGAAAAGATAGACCTGTTTCAGGTCTCCACGTGAATGTCCCTTGGAGGTCCCAAAGCTCCTGGGCCACCAATCTCATTCTCATTCTAGCTCAGCCTGAGACCCTCTCCCCTCTCTCCAAAATGACCTCAGGCCACATGAGAAGTGCCACACCACCAGTCCCACCCTCGCTCCTCTATAGGTGATGTTTGCCTCTGTTACAGAGGGTGGGGAGGGTGGGGAGTGCAGAACCCCCTTTAAGTTCATCCTTCCAGTGAATATTGCAGCAGTAAGTGCTATAAACGTCAGTTAAGGAGCAGCAGGTGAGAAACAAGCTCGGGACACTCAGGACTGTCTGACCTCACACACTTTGCTGAAGTCAGCTGCAAAGCAATTTTTGGTGCAGCAATTTCCCTACTTGCTAGACTCATTTGCTATTGAAGATGTAAGATGTGCGATAAGGAAAGGGATGCAATTATTTTCTCTGCATGCTATTACTATTTTACATTTAAAATAACATTATTTCTAAATGACAGAGACAACTGGTCATCGTTTTCAAATTCAGAAGTACTAAAGAATGAATGTATGTATAACCCTGTTATCCAGAGATCAATGCATTGTGTGGAATTAGTTACAAGTGAAAAACATTTATTGAATTTTTGCACAAAATTAGCATTGTACTCTTTGTCCTGTGATCCTCATTTACCATAAGATAATGCATAATTCTATCACTCAGATATTTATTCATTTGTATAGCACCGATTACACACTTATAAATGTAGATAAAGAATTATTCATAATGTATCATAAGCACGTGCTAGGAAAAAATTCTTTTGAAATCTTCAAAAAAATTTAGATGTAAACATCCAAAAGTGTCTTTCTCATAAAATCAGGATTGTGATCTTTGTTGTATCATTTTAATTTACTGTGTCTGGACTACGTTTGCATTACATTTAGCATTCTTTGACGCCATATAATTTATCTGCTATGTATCATTGAATTATAATCCTGAGTTCTAAAACTATCCTCTTTACTTTTATGCATTGTTGCTGTTTCTATCTTTTTTTCTAAATGTTCCAAACAACACTGCAATAAACTTTCTTATCTATAAAGTTTTTTTCGGCTATCCAAGATTATTGTCAAGAAAAATTTCTACCAAGTTATTTCTAGGTCAAAGGGAATAGACTCCTTGCATACAACCGCTTTCATCTCTGTCATATTTAATAATCAATGTTCCCCACAAATTTATATGACATGTAGACTTTCACCATTACTCCAAACTATTGAGGTTTCATAGTCTCACCTTCATAAATAGCAGAAGTAGAGCAAATTTCCCTCCAAGTACTTTTATAATTGACTTATAATTTGTCCCACTGTGAGGGATCAATCCAGAGCCTTCACACAGAGCAACACCTCCTGCATTTCTTCTATTTTTTATTTCGAGACAGGGTCTTGCCAGATTTCCCAGACTGGCCTCAAACATGAGCTTCTTCTACTTCAGCCTCCCAAGTAGCAGGGACTATACGTGTGTTTGCCATGGCCAATTAATTGACTTTTTTTTTGCCTTAGTAAATCATCTTTTTCTAAGAAAAATCTCCTTCCTTGGAGGAAGTACATGTAGCATTTAGTTTTTAAAAACCAAAAAATTACAAATGGTAACATTCATTAAATGCATGCTCTTCAGTATTTACAACATTCCCTGCCTCTATTTTTGTATGTTTGAATGATTACCTGGTGAAAAGGAAAAGGAGAGGGAGAAAAAGTATGTAGTACAAGGAATAGGGGCATCCAAGAGGAAACTGTCAGTTCTCCTGGGGAAGAGATTTTAGAGACCCACAGGAAAACTAACTGAACTAGAAGAAATGGGGAGGCATGTGCCTCATAGATGTGACGAGTGGGGACAGGAGTTCCAAGCAGAGGAGGCAGCCTGAGCAAGACATGGGACATGCAGTGATGTGGATCAGTCAGGAACACCCACCAGGAGAAAAGGGTGCTATTTACTTCTCTCTGCCTCCATTTTCCCATCTCTGAAATGGGCTCATACAAATACAAGTGTCCATTGTGTGTGCCGCCATAACAAAATACTGCAGACTGGGTGGTTTGTAAACTGCAGAAATTTGTTTCTTACAGCTCCAGAGTCTGGGAAGCCCAACAGCAAGGTGCTGGCTGGATTGGTGTTTGATGAAGACCAGTGCCCATTTCCAAGATGGGGTCCCGTGACTGCACGCTTCAGCAGGGACCAACACTGTGCCCTCCCAAGGCAGAGGAGAGAGAAGGGCAAGTGAGAGCGCCCTTCAACCTTGGGTCCTTTGAGAAGGCTGTTAATCCCCTTCGTGAGGCCACATTCCTAATGAATTCATACTTAGTAGTGTTGCATGGGGGACGCATCTCCAGGATGACTTTTGGCACTTGGAATTCATGAGCTACATTTCAATATGGCGGACACGTAGGGTGTAAGTCAGGTGGGCGGGCAGACAGAAGACAAATGACCGTGGATCCCGCATTCACTGTGGACTGAGTGTGAGGGTATAGAAGAACACCATGCCATCCTGTCCTTGACGCATGGCAGTCTCGAGGCTAGAGAAGGCAGAATCTTCTCCGTATGAGGATTCAGTGTGAGTGTCCACGCAAACAGGTGCCATTGCACAGCCCTCTCGTGTGTCCACGGGTAATGGTTGGCGTGGGAAGTGTTTGGCATACCTCTTGCAACCCTACATGTCACCTCTGAGCTAGGATTAGCCGTCCTTGTTTTTTGACCAATCAAAAAGACTGAGGAGCAGAAAGTGCAGCTAGGGATACAAATTCTAGAACCATGGCATCCAGACCCAAGTCACAGAACCAGATTATGTGTTCATGTCGCAGAATTTCCAGCCTCACGTGGATGGAGAGAATGAAGTGAGCCAATACGTGTGAATTACTTAGGAAACTGCTTAGCACCTGATAACCCCTCACCAAACCTTAATATGCAGTACTCATTAGATGTAGGAATAAATGAATGAGTTCTTTGGGGCCAAAAAGAAACACAGACACTCAATGTTTGAGAAAAAGTTAACTGTGCCTGTCATTCCCTTGGGGACTCTCTGAACCCAGGCTTTGGAGTCATTTATCCATGGGTGAGTTCAATGGGGCTGTGGGAAAGTAGGATCCATTCCACACTAGCCTTTCTTGTTCTCTACCATACACTCCACGCCATCAAAGAAACATTCCCACCGAGGTCGGCAGTGTGCAGGCAGAGGACTTCTGTCACACTGGCTGGCCACTGATGGCTTGGAAGTAACCTGAATCTCAACAACAAGAACCACATACCTTTGGAAAATGCCTTGTTTCCTCTGGTCCTGGTACCAGTCCACAGAAAGGCTCTCAACAACCCCGAGTTTCAGATGAGACAATGAGACCCCTGCACGCCAGGTAGATGACTGCTCCATAGGCTGCACTGTGTAATAGCAAAGATCAAGGGAGTCAAAATTGAAATCCAGTTGGAATCTATTTCCGGTGTTTGCCAGGTAACCATGGGCAAATTGCTGAAACTGCCTCACCCCTCAGGCTTCGCATCCATTAAACATAGAGGATGATTACTCCTCTGTCGTAGGATTCTTATTACGAGCTTGTAAAAAGAGCATAGGGCCCAGCATGTCATAGGTGGGAGCTGTGGCCACTTCTGCTCAGAGTCATTCAGAATTGTTCATGTGTCTCCCAGCTCAGCCGTGTGACAGGGAAAGAAAATGCACACACAAAGCTGAAGTCAGTTTCCTAAGTAAACTTGGAGTCTCTCCGCCCAGGAAATGCCCCTGTCATTTGCAGGACCCTGCAATGGAACGTCTAACCAGCCAGTTTATAGACTTCATGTCAACCCTCTAGACTCCCTAGGAGACCCTAGAGATACTTGAAGAAAATTAGATAGTTGAGAGTTGTTGCTTTTGCATCAATTTCACCCAAAAATTTTGAGTCAGGAAAGACCAATGATCTGTATGAGTGGCCTAAGTCACTTAAAAGGACTAAGAGAAAATTCAGTAACTCAGTCAACAAAGTGCCCCCGGGATCCACCTGCAGACCCTCAAAGGAGAACGCAGAGCGAGCGACTTAATGCCACACAACTAACTGAGATTCCAGTCGGTGGTACTTCAGCCAAAGCTGCCAAATCCAAAAGACAAAGCAGAGGAAGGGAGGAGGCATTAGAAAAGCCTCTGCTGTGAGATCAGCTAGCAGACAGGGTCCACCGATGACCCATTCTCTAATGTGAGGAGGGAACGTAAGATGAAGACTCCTAAGAAGCATTACCATCCAGGCGGATCTGAAGTCCAGCCCGCAGTGGCGGAATATGGCGGAAGCTGGTGGCTTCCACAGATGGTGAATACTCACCCCAACAGCTACATCCCACAGCTATCATTTTTAAAGTGCACATATAACCTCATAAACGGAAGCACCCTAAAATTTACAATCTGATGAATTTTCCAAACTGAAAGCAGCTTACTACAGACACACGCAGAAACGGCACTGTGGTGCTGAGAAGGTGTCTCCCTCGCATCTTCCCGGACCTCACGCCATGCCCACCTCGTGGCCTTGCACTTGGTCTTATTTTTAATGACCGTTAGTGTCCATCCCTTGGCTTCTCTGCCAGCTGGTAGGTTTAGGAGGGTCAGGTGTCCGCTTCGCCTTTCCTTGTTTCTGTTTCTTATTTCCTCTGCTTTCCTCTGCAGTCATCTCTGGCCACTGCACCCATTCACTAACCCGAAGCCACCCAGGAACGCTTTGCGTTGTGGGAACTCTTTAAGCACACTTCTGCCCTCAGACTTTCTGAGCTTTCTTTTATGTCTGCCTGGAAATCACTTCTCTTTCCTATACACACCCCTTCATTCCCATCTTCTAGATCAAGTGAAATCCAGTGTCTCTGTTTGCAGACTTTCCTGAACACCATATATTTTCCAGTCATTTACTTATTTCTCATTTGTACTGGAGATCGAACCCAGGGCCTCACACATGCTGGATAAGTGCCCTATCACTGAGTTACAACCAAAGCTGTTTATATTCTCTTTAAAATCCTTACCACAAGCCCATGCAGTGGTGAACACCTGTAATCCCAGCCCAGCCCAGAAGATGCTGAGGCAAGAGGATCACAAATTTCAGTCCCACCTGGGCAACTTAGCGAGATCCTATGTCAAAAAATATTTTTGAAAAGTAAGGGCTAGGGATTTCTATCAGTTCAAAGGTCATGGGGTCCAGTCCACATAACCATATCGGGGAACAATTTTGCATATTTATTCACATATGTACCATTTGCCTCTCCATCTAGACAATGAGCTTTTTAAGGGCTGGATCGCATCTGCATAATCTCCCAACACTTTCCTCCAACTCATAGAGAAATAAATACCTACGAGGTCCTAGACAGCTCCGGATTGTCTGTTAATTGTGTTATGTATTCCACGGCACTGAGCACAGAATCCTAGAGATTTTAGGCAGTCACTCAAAGTGAGTTGAATGTAGCAGAGACTCCAAGACAAACCCTCCCTGTAAAAAAGGTTTCCATTCAATCATTCAGTCAATCAGCCAACACTGTAAATAACAAGTAAACACACAGCATTAAAATACAGTGTTTCTCATCTCAAGAAATAAGGAAACCACTGACTTCTTTCACTGGTATAACTCCTTCTTTCCTCTGGGGCTCCTCTCTCAACAAACACCCACACCATCACCAAACCCCGTCAACTTTCCCTGCAAGACGTACCCTAAATCTTCTCACATCCTATCACCACTGCCATGACCACCTGGCTCTGGGGTCATAATCTGTCCCCTGGACAGTTACCCCAACCTCTCAGGGGTCTCTCTGCTCCTGCGTGTACCGGCTCTCGTGGCTCTGCTCTCCCACTGACCTCCCTCCCTCCCGCCTGCCCCTGCTGGCTCCCCCTGCTCAGCCCTCCTGGCAGACTCACTGTCACTCAGGGCCTCCTGGCACCTCTCCTCTGCCGTGGGGTCTTCTCCTCCGCTGTCTAGCATGACCTCGCCACAGAACTGCACAGCCTCCCCTTGACTGAACTTATGCCGTCTGCAGACGCGCACAGGTGCCCTCAGACTCCACGTCCTTGGCCGACTTTAGTTCCGATCCTGGCGTGATCGTACTACTTGTCACACTTCTTTGTGTCCCCTGGATTGGGGTGGAAGCCTCCTGAGGTTGGAGTCTTTCATTGGTTTCTATAACCCCAAATTCCTGAGCCAGAGCGTGGCATGTGACAGGCACTCAGAAAATTCCTATGAAGAGGTGGAGGAGGGGCACAGAAAGAGAGGAGGAAGGAAGGAAAAGGGAAGACGAATGAATAAATAAATAAATGGAAAACTGAACGATATAGACATGGCCCCTACCATCCAAAACCTCGGAGAAGGTCTCAAATGGGTCCTCTTGAAGGTCTCCAATCCCATGCCACTTTGCCTGCCCTCTTGAGGGCAGCCCCCCAGCACTGCCTTCCCCCTGACATTTCCCCCTCTGTCGACCTCTTCCTTCCCACCCACCGCTGCCCCACACCGCCCAGAATAAAACCAACAGGCGAGCTGACTTTGCTGACCGTCACACCCCTCTTCAAGCTGCCTCAAAGCAAACAGGTTGGACTCCACATTTTTGTTTATTTTCAGCCTTTTTGCGATCCTCTGAGCTGCCCTCGGAATTGTGCAAGAGGTCAGACAGAGGGACCGTGAGCAGGGCTGAATGTCAGCTCTTATCCCAGCGAGGGACCCAGGGTTCACCCACCCAAGGTCGTGGGCAGGCAGGCATGCGCGCGCGCGTGCACACACACACACACACACACAGCTGTTTGTTTTCTCGGTCAGGTCTGGCATCTCCCCAGTGGGCCAGGGCAGTCTGAGACACACTCACACAAGGCCCCTTGCCCTAATTGGACATGAAAAACAGTTTGAATAAACAGAAACCCATCACCCCACTGGTAACCCCTTTCCCCCAGCGGGAGCAGCTGAAGGCTTAGCGGGATTTTCTTTTTACTTTGTTTTTAAATTTTTAAAGTTTTACAGTAAAATATTCAAGTCTTTTATATAAGAAAATGAAAGCTGAAAGTCTCTAATAAAACCTTGAATTCTCTACCCCCCAGAAAATTATAATAGTTTATTGTTTTACCCTGCACTTATTCATCCACGGAACAAATATTTATTGTGTGCCTACTGTGTGTCAGACAGTTGCCTAGCTTTTAGGGACTGCATTGCTGAGTAAAAGGAGAAAGCTTGTTTTCCTAGATGCTCTCTCTTTTCAGACAAACAGGAACGGTCTGTTAGGAACGGAAGAGTGTAGCTGATCGCATCTGTCATCTCGAATAACCTTCACAGAGTGACCATCCACTATCTGCTTTTCTGTGATTTAATTTTCTTTTATTGAAGATGTCTCTGAGCCAGGTATAGTGGTGCACACCTATGGCCCCAGCTTCCGGAGGCCGAGGCAGGAGAATCACTTGAGCCCACAAGATCGAGACCAGCCTGGGAAATATAGTAAGTTTTATTTTTTAAGGAATGTGTCAAACACTTTTCTTTATTATCCCATAGACTTCTGCCTTATACAGCATTGACTGTATAGACGTACTTGCATTTGAAAGTTTCTGAAGTTGGATATTTGGGTGGGTTCTAAGCTAATTTCTAGAACTGATGTTCTTCAAAAAGGAAGAGGGGTTGGAAACCTAACAGATATTGCAAAAGGGATGAAAGATTTTGAGAAGGGAAGAGTTAACTCAGCACTGCCCACTTCAGCTGGTGACAAAGCTGAGGCAGGGTGATGACTGGACAGATAAGTGGCAAAGTAATCAACTGGTAACTGGAGAATGGATCTTCCATGAGGCTCTTATTTTTATTTTAAAACCAAAAAAGGATAAAAACGATGAAGTGGGATTTCAAAACAAAGTAATAGGAGGTTAACAAAGTAATAGGAGGTTAATATGTTGCATACTGTTATCTTCAAAGTTGTTCAGATTACAAGATAGAGGCATGAAAAAATGATCAAACAATCGAACAATGAAAGCACAGACTGCTCTTTATGATGAACTAACGGAGATCAGTAGTACAGTTATCTCTTATATATGTGTGTATGTATATTCTTTTCCCTTCTTTCATTTTTCTCTCCTTTCCCCATCCCAGTTGTTCTTTCCTTTTGAGTAGTTTCTTTCCCTTTCACAATATTTATTGTACATTTTGGATCTTATTTACCCTTCAGTTTTTTTTACACTAGGGAGACAATACGATATTTACACAAGCGAGTCTGATTTATTTCGCTTATGAGGATGGTCTCAAGTTGCATCCGTTTACCTATAAAAGCCTCAACTTTATCCTTCTTTATAGCTGAATATTTCTAACAATAAATTCCTCAGATGCATTAAACACTATAATTCAATTTGCACGCTGCTTGTGTGGGACACACCAAGTGTGAGAGGGAACCCAAGGGCTGGGGGGGTGGGGCGCAGCGGTCGTGTTTGCCCAGCGTGTGCGAAGTCTGGGGTCCATTCTTGACCGGCATAAATAACAGGAAAGTGGAGCCCAGTGCAGCCTATGCCAGGTTTCGGGCTTCGTGTGCCGTGGTATCTATCTGGTGTCACTCGTGAAGGCGCTGACACAAGAAAGGAAGAAGCTCTGTGGCTATGGGAGCCAGATGGGATGGCGCAGGGTCAACTTATGTCCCAGTCATTGCCCAGGACTGGCGCATCCCCACCCGTCTCTGCAGGAGCCACCTAGAATGGCCTCTAGCAGCAGGAGCAAAGCAACAGGATCAACAGGCCATTGGAACAAGGCTTCTCCAGACGCGATCCCAGCTCGTCTGTCAAACTCTGTGACCTGGCCAGTGGCCCCTGGGTCTTGATCTCTTGCCCCCACCCCCAGAGGCCATCAGTTAAACATGCCACCCTGGGGGCAGCCGTCAGTGCCTTGTCCAAGGCAGACAAACCATGGCCCCAGGAAGGAGGGCGAGGCCACTGGACCAGCAGGCTTGTCTGTAACTTATCACCTGCTGCTGTCTGCACCAGGTGGCAGCTGGGATGGGAACCTAATCTGCATCTGAGACAGAGGAGTGGGTGATGGTCACTGAGCACCACTTTGTGATGTGGGCTATGGACAATGTCCCAATTTATCTAGAAGCAGAAGGCAATTTTCCTATCGGAAAATTGAGGCTTAGAGAGGTAAAGGGGCTTAACCCAAGGTTGCACAGCTAGCAAGGGACAGAATAGAAATGTAGGGTGGGCCCGCCTTGGTGCAAAGCCATTTTTAAAATGCATTGCAGCTTGTGCTAGGTATGATGGTACATGCTTCTAATCCCTATGTCTTGGGAGGCTGAGACAGGAGGATTGCTACAAGTCTGAGGCTAGTCTGGGCTACCTAGTGAGTTGAAGACCAACCTAAACTACAAAGTAAAAGCTTGCCTCAAAATCCCACTAATACTAATAAACAATAATATACTGCAATTTATGACTGAAAGGGTAAGCAATAAGACCTGTCCCCCAGTTTGGTGTTCCCCTGATGGAACACCAAATTCTAATGGAATTGGTAGAAAATCCTAAACATCAGGACCTATAAATGTATATTTTAACAAACCAAAATAAGAAATATGGGGAAAAAAAAAAGCCTTCCATAGCCCAATGCCAAGGGGGAAAGAGAGAGAGATTATTTTTGAACAACTTACGGTTCTGAGACTGACAAAAAAGGACGATGCCCACCAATGTCCTAGGCTCCAGGAAGCCAGGGGTTCCCAGTGCCCAGGCCATGGGCCAGCACTAGTCTGTAGTCAGTTGGAAAGTGGGCCACAGTAGGAGATGAACCATCGGTGAAGTGAAGCTTCCTCTGTACTTTCAGCTGCTCCTTGCCACCTTGTCAGATCAATGGCTCTCAAACAAGCACAAACACTACTGTGAACTGCATGTGTACATGTGTGGGATCTAGGTTGCCTGTGCCTTGTGAGAATCTAAGGAGTAGTGATCTGCAGTGGAGCTGAGGCGGTGATTATAGCCATAAGGAATGTCTGCAAATATAGACCAACGTTAGCAGAGAGATTGGACTGCACAGAGGTCATAATGAACTGGTAGCAGACTCATAGCAAAACTCTATCAGTGAGTGGCAAGTGACAGCCTGCATCTGGCTTTAAGTCAGATGTGTCCACATATGACCAGCTCATTACTGTATTTACCACTTCTGTTCACTGAACACTTGTCTCAGTCACTGCACGCTCTCTCAGTCACACCTTTCACAAGCCCACAAAGTAACCCTAGCCAAAAATGAATGAAACATAAACATTACTGAACAGCTTCCTTGAAAAAGGGGGAAAGGCCCTAGGATGAGACAGCAGAAGACTCTATCACTGCCAACAAAAAGAAAGCTGAGCTTAAAAGAAAATGCTAAAAACCCTACTTAAATTACAGGTTCATTTGCAGCAAGTGATTCACATTCTCCAAGCCTTCTTTGCACCACGTGTGGTGACCAACAATCAGTTTTGAAGCCATGAAACCTTCCAAACGGCTTTCCCACATGGAGACCAAGCACTCTGCATTACAAGACAAGCCCTTGGAGTTTTTTAATCTGATCACAAAGAATAGAAGCAATTATTGAAGGATATCACTTAATCAAACGTATCTGCACTGAGCACATCATTCTTGGTGGCCAACTGCACCATTAAAGCTTGAAAGCCCTTTGGTATTAGCAAAGAGTTGATCCTGCCTGCTGTGAAGGACATTTGTCATGAATTTTTAGAAGAGGCCACAGTTCAAAAGGTGGCTCATGTTTCTCTCTTGGCTAGCATGATAGATGAATTGATGAAATAGCAGAAGACATTAAGGCACAAGTTTATAGAGCTCAATGAGTCATGGTGGGGTATAATCCAAGTTGGAGAATCTACCAATGTTGACAAGGCGATAATGCTAGTCTTTGTGTGATATATTTCTGAGTGAATGCACATGGGGGTATGTTATGTGCACTTTCGTTGCCAACCAATAACACAGCTACAGAACTATTCAAGTCTTTGATTACAAATCAAGAAAATTGATTTGGTCATTTTATGTCGAGGCATGTGTGGATGGAGTACCTACCATGACAGGGTGGCTTTCTGGTTTTATGACCTAGGACAAAGAGGTTGCTTCTAACTGTGAGTGTATGCACTGGGTCATCCATAGAGAAATTTTGGCTGGAAAAAAAATGTCAGCCGCACAATGTCTTGGAGGATGTGATTAAAATGATCAACCACATCAAGGTACACGTTCTTGACTTCATCTGATCACAGAGCTCGTCGAGGAGATGGACGCAGAGTGCACACTTCTTACCTTACACTCAGAAGTGGGGTGGCTTTTTGAAGGTAGGGACACTGGTCACAGCTTTTGAGTTACAAGAGCTGCTCCAGAGATTTCACCTAGGAAACAGTCATCACCAACAGCACATTTCAGTGACGTGGAACATGTCATAAAACTAGCTTACTTGCGTGACACAGTCAACCTGCTCAGCAACCTCAGTTTGTCACTTCGGGAAAGAACGACAATTGTGATCAAGTTGGCAGACAAAGCAGCTGCGTTCAAAGCCAATCTAGAATTAAGAGGGCGATCAATGAACATCGGAATTTTTCACATTTCAACTCTTAACAGACATTTAGAGAGAGTCTGAGCCAGGGCTTTCTTCCTCCCAGTTAGTTTATGCTCCCTCGTCTCGGCTTTCGAGAGCCTGAGCACTGCTTTGTAATCACAGCAGACCTCCAGCCTGGGAAGGAAGGGCTCCGTGGTCCGTCTGTGAATCAGCCAGGCGAGTCAACGTAGTCTGCGCTGGAAAGGATCGGCTGCTCGTGACCCCAAATGACGGTGGCCTTAAAAGTATACTTGAGACAACTTCAGATCTCTGTACGGTCCAGACGGAACGGCCTGAGATTGCCACAAAAGCACTGAAAAGCCAGCGTCCATTTCCAACATCTTGTCTTTGTGAAGCAGGATTTTCTGCCACGATGGTCACCAAAATGAGCGGAGAGAACATAAAGCAACACACTGCAAGTGTCACTGTCTCCCCTGGATGGGACTCTTTAGTAGCTGGAAAATGAGCTGAGGATTCCCAATGATTTTGCCTGATAGAGACTTATATAATTGGTTCATTATATATTGCAGTGTAATAATAACAGAAATAAAATGCACAATAAATGTAATGTACTTGAATCACCCCTAAACCACCCCCACTGCCAATGGGTCCTTAGGAAATTGTCTTCTATGAAACTGATCCCTGGGACCAAAAAGGTTGGGTATCATTTTGGTAACGAGGTACCGAGCAAAGATTCAAGGGGCGCAGGTTACCTGAGCTGGTACAGTAAGGAAATGCTCTCAGTTCCAGTGCTGTAGTGAAAGTAACTGAAATCACCACTCCACCTTTTTTCCTGTTTCTGAATCTTCAGCCCTTTGCTTCCCCAAAGCTCTGTTCCTGCTCCGCTCACTGGTGTCCCTCTCTTTGATGACTGAGATGCTGCTTGATTCATTAATACCTAACAAAAACCAAGTAGATCTTTTTTTTTTTTAGGAAATACTTGGGAGACACCACTGATAAACAACAAGAGGTCCTGAATACATCTAGGTTTCCAGGAGGACTTTCAGGAAGAGGTGATGTTGGAATTGAGACTGGAAACACAAGCAGGTGACAGTCAGATAAAAGGTAGAAAGATCATTATAGGCAGAGAATGTGGCAACGCCCTGTGACAAAATGTTGTATGGCACTTGAGGTAACGAGACAAAGCCAGTGTGGCTTGGACAAAGAGCTTGAAAGGGTAGTCGAGTGAGAAAAGAGAGAGCATGATTCAGACCCAGACTATGCAGGGGCCAGGAGGCCCAGGAGGTGGGCACACGAACACACTGTTTAGCTTCCTCTTTAAGGAAGAAGTTACTTAGCTGTGGCAACTCCCCCAGTAGCAGAGAATAGGCCAGAACGGGGCCACACCCTTCCTTGGGGACCCACATCAAGGGCTGATCCCTGTGGGAAGTAAAGCTCTAGTCTTCTCTGGTTCCCCCTGGGTTGGCCAAGCCTGATGTCAGCTGGGTCTCTGCTGAGGCCCTCCTCATGCCAGCCCCTGTCCCTTTCCTTCTTTCCACAGGGATGGATCCACAGCCTGCTCCAGACAGTGTCCTATACACAAGGCCCCCTCGGGGCAGCCCATGCGTGGCACTCAGACGACACGGGAGAGCAGAGGGACCCCACAGAAGCAGAGGACACAGTCCTACCTGCATTTCCAACACGGAGAAGTAGACAGGCTGCCCTGGTCTCCAGGCTCTTTCGCCTCCACCCAGCGTCCTCTCTAGCGAAGCACACTGAGGAGAGAGGCGAGCAGGGTGCCCCTCTCCTGGTCCCGAGTAAGGCTTAAGACCACGGGCCCAATCTTACAGCTTCCTGGGCTGCACTGAAAGAAGAATCGTCTTGGGCTACATATAAAACATACACCATCATTAGTGTACGCGCGTAACAAAGCCTCCATCCCGTTTCAACTTGTTAAGTGTTTTACAAAATAAAACAAGTTAAAGTTTAATAACTGAATAAAAGCTCACAGGTGTGGGTCCAGCGATAAGCACCTGTCCTCCCTGGTGCTCACGCGTAGGGCCGCAGTACCGTCCCTGGCCTTCGCTGCGTGTTACCCGCACAAGCACGTGTCAGGCTGACGCACCGGAGTTTGGGTTCACACGAGCGCAGGAGATGAAGCCAGCTTTGCGCTGTGCCATCCCAGCCCTGAGTTCCCACACAGTGCACACGCAAGCACCACACAGCCAGGTCGGGGAAAATAGTGCTAAGAATCGCCGAGTCACGGTAAAGGTCTGATCTTGGGGGGCCAGGGCAGTGAGGGGCTCTAAAGCTGGCTGGACACTCCTGTTTAAGGGCATCTGTTTCACCCCCTGACCTAGCCAGGCTTTGGGCTTGTGGAGCACGGAAAACCCCACCACCACCCCTAACTCAGGACGCAGAGCCCCGAGTCTGGAAGTGGTCAGTGGGGCCCACCTCATCTCTGTGTTCCTCTCTGCTCGCCCACTCTTTCCTGCCCGGGTCCAATGCACCCCCTCCACTCAGTCACACAGGATCGTGCTGATGACCCCTCCATCCTCTACTAGCTGGTCCGAGGGCCTGTGTTTGGGAGACACTGCCATCTGGCTGGCTGGCTGTGAGACCTGCAAACGTCACCCTCGGGCGCTGCCTCCCATGTAGCACTGAGCACAGGTCAGGTGCTGCTTACTTTTACTCAGATTCTCCACAGTCAGAATTACAGGGGGCTGGGGTGCAGCTCAGTGGTAGAGCACTTGCGTAGCTTGTATGAGCTGCTGGGTCCCACGCCCAGCACAATATATTACAAGGGAGGCTTCACAGAAACCATCTCACTAACCCTCAAGCACTCTGTGATATGCGTGCCGTCGTGAGCCCTACTTCAGATAAGGAAACTGAGCGAGAGGGTTAACGCCTTGCCCAGAGCTGCACACCAAGTAAACGTGTGACCTCGATGTAGCACCACCTCTCAGGGCCAAGGTCCAGATGTCCACAGGCACATGTGGCTCCTCCAGAGCAACGCACCTTTCTAGATCATTCCTCCAGCCTCGTGTCCTTCCTTCACTCCCCTCTATTTCTGTCCCCAGGCCACCGTTCCCCACGCTGCTCTGGAACTGGGGTCTCAAAGTATAAAAATTAACTGTGTCCTCCTCCATTTAAAAATCCTCGATAAAGAACTGAATATTATGGAGACTAAAAGATGCTAATGGCATGAGGCAGTGCTTTAGGATATATATTTAAAGACATATGTTTCATATTTCAATATGAAATTTCATATGTCAACATATTGAAACATATGTTTCAATAGTGTTATCAGAACTATGAGAATAACATGACCAAGAGGCCAGAGATACCCTAGAACGGCTGTGGTGTGTTGGTGTGGGAGTGCGGGGAGCAGGGTCCCAAGAGCATGAACCACCCCCAAAGATGTCACTTACACAAGGGTACATGTGGTTTTGAGTTAAAATGTGTACACTTTGAAAAGTACTGAGTTGATACTCAATACACATTGGTTGGATGGATGGATGGATGGATGGATGGATTGGATGGATGTACGGATATATGGATAGATTGGGGGATGAATGAATGGATGGATGGGTGGATGGATGGATTGGTGGTTGGATGGTTGGTTGGATGGATGGATGAATTGATGGATGGATAGACAGATTGGTGGATGGATGGATGAGTTGGTGGATAGATGAATGGATGTATGGTTAGATAGATAGACAGATAGATAGATAAACTACTTTAAACCAGACAATGGACTGGCTGTGTTCAGCATTTTAGGATAAGGTGACCATACTTACCATTGGAACGCTCTCTGAACCCCAGTCTTTGGAGAAAATCACTCATGGAGGAATTCTGCTAGTAAGTTCATACAGATCTTACTGTGCAGAAAATACTTCCTGTGTACCAGGCAAAGAACACCGAGTCTCGGATCGCAGAACACCTGTGCTTCTGGTCTAAGAAGAGATACCTAGTTCATTAGCAGGAGGCCCTGAGGAAGCCCTAGGGCTCTCAGCCTCTCCTGGCCTAAGCCTGTTTGATAGACTGACAACAGGAAAAGTGGGGAAGTAAAACCGAAGCATCTTTCCTTTTAGCCTCAAGGATCTGACCTGGCCTCATCTGGGACACAGAGGCAAGGCCAAGATGAAGACCTTGGTTGTTACTGAGCCAACCAGCTTGCTAGTCCAGTGCACGTCTGCTGTGGTCATCGTCTCTGAAAACATGTCTCCTGCATTCTTTCCTACAGAGCATTTGTGTGTATGGCTCAACTCTGGGCATCTGGGGATAATCCTAAAATATGCGTTCTCGGCTTCAAGCACCTGCTCAAGTGGGGTGATTCTTTCTGAACATTTAAATACACTACACAAAAGAGGCATTATCTCACGAATTATCTCTAAATATGTGAAGAGACTAGAGAAATAGCACTCATTTGACTGAACTTGGAGCAAGTGCAATTAATTTTTCAGACATCTCAAATTATCTTCAAGCTGGTAAGGAAAAAGGTCATTACTCTATGTAGGTGAAACTGGGATGCAAAAATGTTTGGTACATGGCAAGTGCTCAATAAATATTGAGTAGAATAATGAACTAACTATCTAGAACACAGATGATTGGCTGCTTCTCCAATCCATCTTCTTTTCTTCTCAGGAAGACAGCATGATGCCACGTCCCAGCCTCTCTTGCCATTAGATAGAGCATGAGGCACAGTCCTGGATGTGGCAGACATAATAAGTTCCGTATCCGAGCCTGAAATTGAATGTGAGCCAGCACTTTGAATACCAGCATTCTGGGAGGCCGAGACGGGAGGATCGTAAATTCATGCCCAGCCTGGACAGCTTAGTGATTTAGTAACACCTTCTGTCTCAAAATAAAACATAAGAAAAGAGCTGAAAAAGGAAAAGTGCCTGTGTGATCCTTTGTCAGCTAAGTGGGGAAACTGAGGCAGGCTCATAGTATGGAACGACCATCCACCCAATAAGGAGTACCTGGTAGGCCTTTGACTTGAAGGAGATCAATAAATCAGTTTCCTTTGGGCAGGTGAAGCCACTGCCACTCGGGAGGGACTGGGTATAGAACGAATCATCCCCGTCTCAGCCCCGTCCCTTTGCTGACTTTCAGTTCCACAGCTCTGCATTGCTGCAGTGCAGTCTTTTTTTTTATCGATACTGGGGATCGAACTCACGACTGCGCGCTTGCAAGGCAGTCACTTATGCCGCTGAGCTAAATCCCCAGCCCCACAGTGTAGATCTTAAACACCCACAAGACGTCTGCGTGGTGAAAGCTTGGAAACCCTCGGAGGCACTATTAGACCCTTTAAGCGAGGAGGCCCCGCGGGATGACTGTAGGTCATTGGTTGCGAACCCTTGAGGGGAACACCGAAATCCAGCTCCTTCTGTTCCTCTCTTCTGCCTCCCAACATCGGGTGAGTAGATTTGCTGTAGCCTGTGTGTCTGCCACGAAGTGACCCAAAGCAAAAGCATCACCCAGAGACGAAAACGTCCAAAACCTCTGAGCCATCCTTTTTTCTTCACCAGCGCTTCCAGGTGAGTCGGAAAACCTTACCCCCCCATCCTGTCCTTATCCTTCCTCATCCTGTCTGGCCTTCCTGTCCGTGGCAGTGGCTCTGTGCTGCCTACACCGTTACCCTTCATGCTTCGCCAGACCAGCTCATTTTGTTGTTTACTGTATTCCCAAAGGCCACCATACTCTCCATGTGGCTACAGTAATGGGATGGGTAGGAAGTCACCCTCAGCTGAAACCTAAGGGTCCCTAAATTCTAGTTGAGGAATTCGGAGAAGGACCCAGGGCCTGAAGGCTGCTCTTTGTCTGTAATTCCAGCTGCTTAAGCGGCTGCAGCAGGAGGATCAGGAGTTCAAGGACGGCCCACACAGTGTAGGGAGACCTCGGCTCAAAGCCAAAGTCTCAAAAGAGCTGGTGACAGAACTCTGCAGGAGAGCAATGGCTGAGCACACAGGAGGCTCTGGATCCAATCTCCAGGAGAAGAGGGAAGGAGGGGTGGGAGGAAGGAAGGAGAAGGAGGGACGGAGGGAAATTCAGGGACCCTTGTGACCATCTCCTCTCTGAGCACCATCTGAGATAAAAAACCACACACACAAACACGACCACAAGCCCAGGCAGGCAGGAGCTTCTCTGCGCGCTGCACTGTGCACCCGTTTTGTATGATGTTGTGTCCCTTGAGCATGTGTGAGGAGTTGTCCCCAAATCTCTTGGTTACCCCGTGGTAACGGGTCATTATTTTAATGACACTGCCATTCGATTTGCATAGAACAGTGTGCATTTACAAAAGATTCCACTTTTACAGTACTTTAGAATATCTAAAAAGTTATTCTCACCTTTATTCTACATCACTGACCTGGAAATCCCAGGTGACCAGCTACACGACCTTGGGTGACCTAGGTTGGTTGCCTCACTGGTGCGATTCTGGAGTTGCACTGTTTCAACGTGACGCCTTTACAGCTCCATCCAGCCTTAAATATTCGTGACTTTGTAATTGCATACAGTATTTGCCAAAGCCACTACTACTGGGGAAGTAGTTCTGAATGCTCACTCCTGCCAGCTGAGTGTTGCCAGGCCAGTCACTGACCCCCTTTGTCCCCCACACACTCATCTCTGTGATCACAGCGTGTGGGGGACACTCTCTGCAGAGGGTGCTGAGAGGCACCCAGCTGGTGATCCCACAGTCAATCCATGGAAAGTATCTGGTTCCGCACCTGATACAGCGCAGTAACTAAACATAATAGCACTGGAACGCATCCTGGATGACTGAGCCGTGACTCGGTTTCCCTCTCTTTCAATCGGGGCTGTTCCTGGCACTTTTAGCTGCAAAATGAGCTAAAAGCAGGGCGAGGGGGCTGCTTCAGCAGTGTTGCTGCGATCAGCTCTCAGACAAGGCCCCCAGAGTAGAGAAGGTGACCCCCCAGATCAGCGGGCTCCTCCTGCAGGGATTTCTAGAGTCAAGACTGGAAAGTCCAGAGATGCAGAGACAGGCAAGGCTGGCTTGCAAAGCACTGCGGCAGGGCTGCGCACAGGACTCCGTCACTCACCGGGCAGCCGGTGAGGCTTGGCAGGCACCGAGGAGGAGAAGGGTGAGGGGGCGCTGCAGCAGGCAGGAAGGACTTCAAGTTCATCAACGCCACAGGAAGATGAACAGGGCCCTGAGGCCTCAGAGAGGAACAAACACAATCTTTGTGCTTGCCTTTGTTGAAGAAGCAAAGCAAATTCTCTGTGTGAGTCTGTCTCCCTCCTTTTATTCCACTCATGAAAGAGAATGAGAAGAAAGATTTGCCTTTCGAAAAAGCAAGAGAGAAGGTGTGGGGGGGTGCACATTAAAACGCTGAAGCCCCAGAGGGCATCTCTGGCAGCTACCCACTCACGGCAAATTCCTGGGCCCTCCAAATCCTTCCAACGGTCGAGTGAGCCAGGTGTTGGCAGGCACCAAAGGATTGTCGCACTGGAGAGGAACATGATCAAGCTGACTCCCTGGACCTGAGGGCGTCAAAGCCAAGGTGAGAAAGAGGCCTTTGCTCGGAGGTGTTTGAAGGACTTGGCAGGGGAGGCATCAGGACAGAGGAGTCTGTTAGGACTCATGAAACCGGGAAGCGCTTGGTAGCCTCCATCTGAGACCCTGAGTTCTCGGGTCTGGTTTGCCACTCACAGATTCTGTGATGGGTCCTTTCCTTCTCTGGGGTTTGACTTTCCCATTAGAAAACACGGAGAGGAAGAAATAAACAGCATGCAGGCTTCCTTCCAGCCTTACCATTTCGAACTGAGGATGTGGGGAAGGGTGAAACAGCCTGGGGAACTGTATGGAGGAGGCATTTAGGGACAATCAGTGACACTTGTGTGGTGATGGTGATTTATACTCATTTGTCATGGTGCTGAATTGGAACAGGCCTCCTTTTAGGGGACGCACAGTAGATTGTCCTGATATAGTGTCTCCCCATGCTTGAGTCCAGAATAGAGACGAGAACCCACTGTGGTAAAAATTTAGAGTAGAAATACTGCTGAGTACTGGAATACAATTGCCTAACTGACCACTCATCCATCCTTATTGCCGTCCACTACAATCTGTCAGCTCCATATGCATACAAGTGTGTGTGTCACCCTGCCATTAATCACCCAACCACCAACGTGTCCCATATCCCTACCCTATACATATATCCACTCATAAATGCACATATACCATAGAGACACAGAATAAGCATACATATGTGTGTATTCCGTGCATTTATTAATTCAGTAATCCAGATCTACCAATCCATTGACCTATCCATGCACTTACACACACAGCTATGCACACACCACCCATCCCCTCGTGTCTGTGCATGTGACCATCCAGGTACACATCCGCCCATCCGCCCATTCAAACCCCCACTCATGCATCCATCCATGAAACCGGGTACTCTTACCCTCCCACCTGCAGGCAATTCAGACAGCCCCCCCGACCATCCTTCTGTGCACCCATTCATTCATCTATTTGTTCAGGAATGCATGATCGTGCATTTACCCACTCTTTGCAAAGCCTGGGGTATACAGAGCAAGAAGACCCTCACTCACAGGCTTACAGTGCTCCCCGCGCGGTGGCAGGTGAAGAACAGAGCAAGCATTTTCCACAGAGTATGGCAACTCCTGTGACAGAAATGAAGAGAAAGCTGAGCATCATAGTTACCAACCAATAAACCACTCCTATGTTCCCGATTCACGGTTCGCATTTTACACGCACAGTATGAGTTGGATATTGTCATTCTTCTGTTGTTGGGGAGGAAAATGGGGCTTAAAGAGGTTAATTAACTGTCCCACCGTTCTGGACTTTCCCTGTGGATGGGATCATATGCTACCCAGCGTTCTGTGACTGGTTTCTTTCACTTAGCGTAATGTTTGCAGAGCTGATCTGTACTGCAGCACACGTTAGTAGCCTATTCCTTCTTCTGGCGGCGTAACTTCCACGGCTTACACCTTCATCTGATGATAGATAATCGAGGTTTGGGAGCCTCTTGTCTTCTATGAAGAACGATGCTGTACACACACGTTTTCATATCTACTGAGGACATACACAGGAGGATAGTCCTGACCGGACGGTACGTGTGTGTTTAGTCATTTGAGCAACTGTCCCACTGTTTACCAAAGTGGCTGTGTCATTTTACACCCCACCAGCCTTGTACGAGTGTTTCAATTTCTCCACATCTCCACCAACACTCACTGCTTTTTTCGGGCTTTTTGATTCTAGCCATCGAGTGAGTAGGAAGTGAATCTCACTGAGCTTTTGTTGCGATTTTCCAGGTAACACGTGGTGCGAGGCATCTTTCCATACACTGGCTGCCCGTTGGTGCATCGCTTCCTTGAAGAAATGCCTGTGTGGATCCTTCACAATTTTTAATTGAGCTATTTTTTATTCAGTTGTAAGAGTTCTCTGTAAGTTCCAGATGCCGAATGTTTATCAAATACATGGCTTACAAAATTTTTCCCTTATGCTATGAATTGTCATTTCACTTTTCCTTTTGCAGGATGGGGGTTCGTTTGTTTGTTCTTTGGCTTCTGGCTTTGTGAGACAGGGTCTCTTTCTGGAGCCCAGGCTGGCTCTGAATTCACCGCAACCTACTTGCCTTGGCCTCGTAAAGGCTGGAATTCCAGATACATGCCACCCTCCCTGGCTGTCCTTTCATTTCCTTGGTAGTGTCTTTTGAAGTACAAAAGTTTTTAATTTTGCTAAGCACAATTTATTTTCTCTTTCGTCTTTTAGTACTTTGAGTATCATTTGAGTAATTATTTTTTAAAAATATATATGTATATATGGTTTATTTATATTTAGCACAGAGCGGGGCATATAGGAAATGGCTCGTCAGTATTGAGTTATTATTAATAATATAAGGAGGCTGTAATTCAGTGTCTGCTGCAGGATCTTCCATGCTCATCCTCCCATTGATGACTTCTATGCAGCCTGTGAGTTAGGGGCTACCATGCCCTGAACCCAAGGTCTGCCAAGTGACGTGATGTACATAGTACAGCCAAGGCTCACACCCAGACCCCAGCAGACTCCAGCATCCGACATCAGCCTCAGCTTGAGCCATCAGAAGACTTATGTCCCGTGATTGAGAGGACCATTACTCAAGAAATGGGGTACACTCGGTCCGGCATAGTGGCGCATTCCTGTCATTCTAGCACTCGGGAGGCTATGCCAGGAGGATGCTGAGTTCCAGGCCTGCCTGGGCTGCATGAGAGATTCTGTATAAAAACAAATACACACAAAAAGAGAAAGAAAGGAAAGAAGGAAATAGGCCATATTCAGAATAAGGAAGAAGTATAGGTCCTGTCGAGGAGGTGACAGTCATACTCTGTAAGACAGCTTATTCCTAGCGGCGCAGGGTTCTGCTCAAGATGGCCGTTACGGGGTGGGATGACTTGGGAAGAGAAGAGAATTCTGGGAGGCCCGCGAAAATCTGGGAAGGCTTCCTGGGGGTGGTGGATTACGCATGTGTGGAGAGGCATGGGTATCAAAGATGGAACCCAGGGCCTTGTGCCTGCTAGGCACGTGTTTTATCACTGAGCTATATCCCAGGCCTAACATGGTGGCTCTTTATCGTGGTAGGATCCGGGAGTTTACAGTAGGAAGGTCCTGAGTAAGGACCTTACAGATACTTAGAAATGATAAAGAAGCAACAGTGACCGCAAAAATGTTTTGCTGGACAGAAGAAGGAACCACCTCTAATGGGAGAAGTGACAACAGTAAGAATGAGTGTAGTGACAATAATTGCCCACACGCCAGGTATTATTCCAAAGTGTAGACAAGCTCTCTTCATCCTCACAATAATCACTTGGAGAAGATGCTATCACCACTCCCGTTTTAAAGATGGGCACACTGAGGCCCATAGACACTGCATAATCTGACCCAGGTTACAAATTAGAACTGAGAGCAAACCGAATTCCGACGGCGGGGTTGCTGTGAATGAAGAAGGCAAGAGAACCGCAACCCGGCTGGAGATCTTAGAGCCAGGGCTGTAAACCTAGAAGCTCCTGAGGTTCACTCTGGGTATTTCTGGGTTCAGATCCCGACGCTACCTGTTCCTTGGCTCTGGAATCTTACCCACATTTCTTAGCTTCCCCAATGCCAGGCTCCATGCCTCAAAAATAAGACGGGAGATATTTAGTTCAGACTTCAGAGGGCCAGGAGGATTTTGAGAAATCAGTTATCAAAGTGGGGCACGGTTCCCTTTTTTCAGTTAGGGGGCTGCTGACATAAGGCGGGGACAGGAGCCCATCAACTGGACAAGCCCACTGCGGGCATCGAGAATATCCCCTTCCACGTGGCTCTGCGTGCCAATCCCAACCTGGGTCACCACCGGGCCCTGTACCTACACACACACACCTGGCTCTTCCAGCCTCCCTTCCTGGATAGGATTCGGGGTCTTGGGATGGCACCTGGCCTGGCAGAAGCCTTGTTGTGCAACCGAAAAGGTCCCGCAGTCACCCCCGCCCACCCCTAGGCACGCGCATACAGAAACAGGCACAGGGCTGCAGGACCCGCTGTTGTGCGGGGCAGGAGAAATTCCCTGCTTGAGTGGCCGCCACAGGAGGATTGCTTCCCGAGTGCTATTTACCGCGGTTTTGTTTTGGAGGAGTGGGGAGGGAGGGGCCGAGCGCAGGCGGATACTGTTGTTTTTCAGGAGGGCTATTTAAAAAACAGAGAACCGTGACTGCTTGGGTTTAAAACAATGAAGATAAACAGACGCTCCTGGTGATGCTTTTCCCTTCGCTCCTTTGAGCTTTTGTTGAAACCTATTGGCTAGGCAGGCTTTTTACCCCTTTATTTATTAAAAAAAAAAAAAAAAAAAAGTAAAGTGACCTCAAGAGAGATCTGAAATATCCGAAGCAGCTGCCTGGTTGGGGTCCCCGGGGACTCCTGAAGTTCCCCTCAGCGCCCCGCCCGGCAAAGTCGTGGTGAATTCGCTGCGTGGAGAACTGTGTGTTTGTGTTCAAGTACTGTCTTCCTCAGGCCAGGCCAAGGGTGTGAGTCACCTCCACAGGGCCCGGGGTCACAGGAGGCAGAGAGAGGTCAGACTCTCTGGCTGTGCCTTTTTGCTTACTGTGACGAAGGACAGGGTCGCACTGAGGCTGGGTTTCTGCAACTCGAAGGACAGTAAGAACTGTTCCCACGCCTTGGACCATTCCTCGTTGCAGTGTTTTTTCTGGGTGCTCGTTTGGGGATTCCAGGCATAGATGTAGAGGGGTGAAGAAAACCGAGACAGGCAAGTAGACCATCAGTGAAATATGGAGGAAAAGCAGAAGGTGGGTTTGAGGTGCGAGGCCATCGTCCCCGCACTGGAGGAGGCTGAGGCAGGAGGACTGCAAGTTTGAGCCCAGCCTGGGCAACTTAGCAAGACCCTGCCTTAAAATAAAAGATAAAAATGGCTGGAGGTGTAGGTCAGTGGTAAAGCACCCCTGGGTTCAAGCCTCAGTATTGCAAATAAAAAGAAAATCAAAACTGCATTGGGGTGCAATGCTTAGGAGTAGCCCAGAAAGAGCTCACTGAAGAGGAGTCAAGACCTAAAGGAGAGAGCAGAGGAAACCATGAGGCAGAGTGTTGTGGGCACAAGAATAGCACGTGCAAAGGTCCTGAGGTAGGAGTCTTCCTGGTGTCCTACAGGGGTAGCAAGGAAGCCATGGGTGGGTGAAGGGTGAGATTAAGAAGAGGCCAGAGAGAGTACTGCATAGCACAGTGCTGGGGACTAAAGCATTGTCCAGTGTACATCCATGACAGGGGTGAAAGGAAAGTGCATGGGAAGCCCTCCTGCCCACCAGGACACCAGCAGAGAGATGCAAGGACCTGCCCAAGGCCACGCTCCTGCCTGTCAAAGAGTTTGAGGTCAGCTTATTATTTCCTCAAGGCTGAACACAGACAAAGGTCTTAGTCGATGCTCTCTCCCTTGTAAAATGAAGGGAGCCTGTTCCCCACTATGACACAGCCCCCCAGCAGCAGTAGCCCTCAGCCCCTCCTGCCCACAGTGTCCCGGTTGGGAAGCCCTGGTTTAGGGAACAAGCCTTGCATCTATTGTGTCCTTTCTTCCTCTGCGGACACCCATTGTTCTAAATTCCACACCACCACGGTTCCCAGGGGTGTGGAGGGCTGATGGCTCCCATTGAATGGGGGGTGGGATCCTCTGTTCCTGGCTCCTCAGCCCTGGTTCCCCTTCCAGGGAATCTTTGTCGAAGGTCTTAGGGCGGACTGGGGGAAAGGGTGGAACCAGGAGTGGTTTTCCGAAATAAAGTCCTAGATGAGAGATTAAGATCCGAAAGAGACTGGCTGCTCCTTCCCCAGCACAAAGCCTTTATCCATGGCTCCCCAGGCAGAGAGGGCGGACAGATAACATCCGGGTAATGCCTGCAAAGCCATCCAAAGGGGCATCACAAGGGTCAGGCTCCAGGCACAGTTTAAGAAGCCAGTTCGGGAAGCAGGGATAGAAGTGAGAGAACCTGCCGGCAGGTGACGTGCAAGTCTCAGCCTAAAGTGCCATTCATTGATTGATTCAGGACAATCACATCATGTGTCAGGGTCTAGTTTGGACTTTGGAGACATAACCATGGATAAAGAGTGGTCCCTGACCTCAGCGGGGGAGTCACAAACCAGAGCAAAGGGAAAGCAAAGCTACGGATGCCGTGAGGTACCATCTCTCCTCCCAGAACCCGAGGTAGTGGAGGCCACAGCGTGTAGAATCGGGAAGGTGTCCGGAAGGTGTAACTGCTGCCCCTAGGAAGTCAGAGGAGGACTTGCTGGAGGAGGTGAGGTCTACAACGCTTTCTTAACCAGACACTGCCTGCTGTTTCACGGGTGAAATCCCCTGGCCTGGTGAGAACCCAGGGTCTAGATGGACATGCCAAAAAAAAAACACCCCAAAAGGAGGGTGGTGCAAGTGTGAGGACCACTCTGGGCTGGTGTAACCTAGGCCATGGCTAGAGTGGGGACCACACGTCGGGGCCCAGGGCAGCCCCTGAAAGACTGAAAGTGGGTAAGCAGTGTCATCAGTATCTGTCACTGACTGGAGAGGAGGTGGGGAAGTGACAGAGAGAGACCGGGGGAAGGTCGTCCCCACGACCCCATCTAGGGCCTGCCAGGGGCCACGGAAGGCTTTACTGGGCACCAGGACTGCACATGGGGTCCCGGTCCAGCCAGGCCTGGCCCCGAGCTGACACACCCTCTGGGCAGCAGCCGTCCAGGAGCTGAGCCAGGGTGAAGTTCCTCTCCCAGGGACAATGCCGAAGTTCCTGTGCCCGTGACTCACAGCAAAGGCCCTTTCCCTTTCTGGAAAGATCAGCCATAGTCCAGTTTGTAAGGAGGATCAGGTGTCAAAGAGAGCAGAACGAGTCTTTGCACTGGGCCAAGAGTCCTCGTGGCAGAGGCCGCTGTGGTCCAGGGCGCAGGAGCCCACACAGAGGCCGGCGTCATGCTGGGCAGGGTCACATGGACACTCCGCGCGTAGGAAACCTCTTAAGTATGGCTTGATCTATATTCTCATCTTGTCAATGATCTATTATACATGAATGACCATGCTTCAAAGAATAGAAACAAAATGTACTCAGCGCTCAGCTCCGCTGCATTTCCATGATGACCCCTGTGAACGTCAGTCGCCCCCCAGGAAGAAGCAGGGTCTCCTAGGGACAGGGAAGCAGGCTCATAGCATGCCATCAGCTGCAGCACCCGGCAAGGAAGCCTGGTCCAGTCCCACCGGGTATCACCAGGGCTTCCCGCTCCACCACCGCCCAGCCCCTCAAAGCCCAGGGGACTGGGACCCTAACATTGGACCCTGGAGGTGTGAGCTCCTCACCTCTCCAAAGCATGGTATTGGTATCAGGAGCTAGACTGTCTGCCCTTCATTTTTCAAATTTCTAAAAAGTAAACAAACAAACCAAATCAGAGACAGTAGTCCTTGTAGTCTTGCAGTTAATAAGACAGCAAAGCATTCTAGCAACTACAAGGTTATAAGGTGCTTGTAGATTACACACAACTCTTCTCCCGAAGCTTGTCTTTTTCTTTTCTTTCCTTTTATTTGCTTTCTCCCTCTGTGTGTGTGATACCCTGGATCACATCAGGGCCATTCTGCCATGAGCTATGTCCCCAGGGCTTTTTATTTTGAGACAGAGTCTCTCTGAGTTTCCTAGATTGAGATCAAGCTTGGAATCCTCTGGCCTCAGCCTCCCAAGCAGCTGGGCTCATAGATATGCAGCACCACACCCAATTTATTCCCATCTTACAGACATGAAAACCAGGACTCAGAGAGACCTCTCCCTAGACGCAGCGGAGCCACAGTTCATGTGAAATCTGCCTGGCTCTGGAGCTCTCTGGGAGCACAGCCCGGTCCTGAGTCCCGGCCTATGCTGTGGGTTCCAGCAGCCCCGGTCACTGTAACCTGGGGCTGGGATGCAGGTGTAACACCCCACCCCCCGTGCCCAAGCCTGTCCCACCTGAGAATGACAGTGCTGAAATGCGGCATCAGCAAGGACCCTGGGCTGTTGCTTTGGCCTTGTGAGCTCTGGACAGCAACAGGCTTTTCCCCCAACCTTGCAGACCTGTGACAGTTCAGGAAATGCAGGCACCAGGAAGGGCACTGGCACAAAGGTGTCCTCCAGGCCCTGGCCTAGAAAAGGTGCCAGGCTCCTGCTGCGGCAGCCGGAACCATCATCTTAGCCCACCGCAGGATTAAACCGCTCCAGTGCTTAAAGCCTCCACTTCCAAACTTTTCATCAGAGCTGGGCAGGGGCGCCCACACTTGTCACCCCAGCACTCTGAGAGGCTGAAGCAGGAGGATCCCACACTTGAGCCCAGCCTGGACAATTTAGCAACTCAGTGAGACCCTAAAATTTAAAAATGAAGAATGGGTTGGGGATTTAGCTTAGTGCAAAAACCCTGGGTTCAATTCTTAGTGTTATATATTTTTTTCTTTTTTCATCAGGCCTAAACTCCTCACATAGCCTCTACTGATTTAGCCCCCACACACACACACACACACACACACCTTGCTGGCCACTCTGGCTTGCCCCGATGCCTCTCAAACACCCAAACTAGCCATGGCCTCTGGGATTTCTGTCTGAGACACCGTCCTCTCCATCCTTCCTGCCTCCTCTGGTCTTACAGGGATGGCAGAAAGGAAGCCGGTAGTGTTACAAAACATAAAGTACAAAAAAGAAAATATACTGAGCACCAAAATAGACTGGCAGCAGACAGCATTCATTTCAGGGTTTTCAAGCATCTGGTTAAGTTCACTGCTTTTTGTTGAAGTGTTTTGGTTTTACGCATCAGGCTAGCCTTGAACTTACTATACGTAGCCCAGCTTGGCTTCAAACTTGTGATGATCCTCCCGCCTTGGGCTCCTTAGCACTGGGGCTGCAACCATGCAATACCACCATTCTCAGCTTCTGTTAGGCTGTTGCACACAGTTTGGAGGCTTGAGGTCTGCACCAGTATGGTCCCTGCCTTGTAACCTCCCAGTTCCCGAGGGCAGTGGTAGATTTCAGCCTGTGCCCGCAGTCTGCCCACCTCCTGCTCCCGACCTATGAGCTTGGTCAGAGCCTTTGGAGTCTGGAGCGCAGTGACTGTTGGAAAATCAGCTCTGGGACAACTCACAGTTCCCGGGGAGGTGGCAGCCTTTACCTCCCAAGAGGAGGAACTCCTTGTGGGGATGGGATTTCTTATGCAGCTAGCCAATTTACTGATGCGCACAAGAGCCAGAGTAGCTAGGAGCATAAATCTGTCCCATAAAGTTGGGGATTAAGGGCCTCTTAGCATCCCCGAGACCTGTAATTACAGCCCCGCCAAGAGGGGCCCTGGCAGGTTGTGGATAAGCCAGAATCTCACCAGCCGCTGACTTGGCCAGTGGCTTGTCAAGGCAGTTTATGGTCCTACCGTGGGCCTTTCCAACCAAACCCTGCCTGGTCCCCATCAGCCCAGGTTCCCAGGGCAGCTGCAGAGCTGCGGCACCACCAGCGCTGAGCGACCAAACACGCTTAAATTCCCACTCAGGATCTGTTGGTGGATTCAGGCGACACTCCCAGACAGCGCTCAGGGCCCGGAAGGGAAGTCCATAGAGCAGAAAGGTGTGGGGTATTGGATGGAGGTTTCACCAGACCTGGCCAGGCTCAGAAACAGCAGCCAGCAAGACGTGTGGTGGGGTACACTTGTCATCTGGGCACTCTGGAGGCTGAGGCAGGAGGCTTTCCCATACATTCAAGGCCAGCCTAAGCTACATAGTAAGGCCCTGTCTCCATAAAATAATGCACACAAGACAGCAAAGACAGAATGAGTGCTTTCTCCTTCCTGAATCAGACTACACAGACAACTTAACTGCCTGGGGCCCGTGGCCCTCTGTGCAGCAGGATCGGCAAACTTATTCTGGAAAGGGACAGCTGATAAGCCTTTCTGACTTTGGACGGCAGGTTTTTGCTTCCTGCCCACAGCCCTGCTGTAGAAGGCGAGGAACAGCCGAAGACAGCATGAGAATAAATAAGCAAGTGTCGCCACGCACCAGTGAGACAGAAGCAGCCAGCTCTGCCTCTGGGTCAGACCTGTGGGCCCTGCTTTGCAAAAGCCAGTGGGCTCCCCAGACCTCCACGTCAGCAGACAGTTCACAGAACCGTCTTGTGCGCAAGGCAGAAAAAGTCCTTCTGAAAGGGAAGTGTTTCCTGCAGTGGGAACCAATAAGATTTCGCCTCCTACCTGCAGCCTAGGTTCCCCGGGCCAGGTTAGAGAGATCTCAGGCAACTCCTAACCCACCAGCTCCCAGGAGGGGAAGCAATCTCGGAATCTGTCCACTGGCGAATCTTCAGCATCCAAGGAACACCTGGCACATAGTAGGTACCTCGTAGATAACTGCAGTACGAATGAGCCTGGCACTAGGAGCCTTCTGGGCAGGTTTGGGGGAGCCGCCTGCCCCGGGAGTTTTACAAGGCTTCAGCTTGGAGATTTCAGGCTTGGCAGTTGTCTTGAGCCTAGCCAAGGAAAAAACTAGCATTGTCTTTCTCTCTCACCCCCACTTAACTAGTCAATTGGTAATCACTAGTCCCAGCTGCAAACTAGCAAGCAGAGAACACTGCTGTGAACATTTCCCCATGAATCACCCTGCCAGTGTTCCATCTTTAATGGCTTATTAAAAGCAGACCCGCTTTTCCTAATAGGTTACAGTGAACATGTGTTACTTTGGTAATTAGATGGTTTTTTTCAAGAAGAGAAAAAAAAATAACCAAACTCTTTTTATGTGCAAACAAGGATAGACAACCATGAACTTTTCTCTGAAATACTTGACCAAGCTTCTCAAAATTCAGACTAAGCATTTGATTGCTTGTTTAAAAAAAAAAAAAAAAAGCCATTCCCAGCCGGGCACAGTGGGGAACGTGTCTGGAATACTAGCATTTGGAGGCTGGGGCAGGAAGATTTCCAGTACCACTGAGCCACTTGGTGAGAGCTTATCTCAAACTAAAGAATGCCTGAGGATGTGGTTCACTGGGAAGACCCTAGATGCAAGCCCTGGTACTGGGAAAGAAAGAAAGAGAGAGAGAGACAGAGACAGAGAGGGAGAGAGAAAGCCATTCTCAGGCCCAGCCTCTGTGTCCTCAGTAAGGCTGTGAACTCTGCTGTGAGACCCAGCCCAGGAGTCTGACAGGGAAAAGCAGCAGACCAGGGCTAGGCAGCAGCGTCCTTGTCAACATCATCAGAGCACAATCCGAGGCACTGCGGCCCCCCTTCCAAAACACAAACAACTGTACATTTTTGGAAAGCTTCCTGGACACCCTGTGGCCGCCCCCAAGGAGTCCAGCCAGCCAATCCCCGGGTGGACTTTTCTCCTTCTGTCCTGCATTTCATCTGCTAAGCTGCCTGTGTATCTAGGCACCTCCGACTCCAAAGCAACTGAGGCTGTTTAATTACGCTAATTGCTACCCCAGGCTGTAAATTTCATGTTAATGCTCCACCAGGTGATTCATGTGGTAAATTACACACTTGTGATTTCACCAAGATTTACCTTCTAATCCTAAACTCACTTAAGATACTAACACGCCCACGCCCCCAGATCTGGCAGCCGGAGAGGGAAGAGAGGCCTGGGACCTCACACAACGCCTCCTCCAATCCTGGTCTCTGCCTTGATTTTTTTTTTTTCCTTGTCATCTGTCCTTGGGCAATTCTGACACTCCTTTCCCTGTATCGGGGAGGGCCTTGCCTGCAATCAAATGTCCTGGCCACGCTGTCAACTGCCGGGGATGGATTACAGGTTACAAAGGTACTCAGGAAGAAGAAAATAGACAAAGGAGTCAGCTTTCTATCCACTTGTCGACAGGTGTCTTCACAGCAGTCTCTGCTTTCTCTGCTTCTTTCTCTGCTTTTCCAGGTCAGGCTGCCCAAAGTGCTGTTTGGCTCATGGTAGGGCTCAAGTACCTTCCACTGGCTTCCACTGGCTACTTAAAATCGGCAGGCTTCCCACTGGTTTTCACAGCCCCGTCCTCCCCTGGTTCGACTGCTGCATAATAAACTGAACTCAACGAAGCAAAACAGCTACGGCGCTGATCTGGGCGTGGGAGTCACAGTTTTATTTCCACCACAAATTATAAAGATCGCTTGTATTTGAACATCCACCACTTGGTAGGAGGGGTATCAGAGGGCTGGTGAATGTGTTTTAAAGCTTCTGTATGCCCCCAAATCATTTTTCAACCTTACAGGCCAGGCTTACATTTCTGAAGTGGTTCAGCTACTTTAGAATTGAACTGTGCTATCGCTGCAAAAGTGCACCCTAAGTTTCTCTAGTCGTGACTCCATTCTCCCTATTATCGCTGCAAAAAAAAATACCCCCATCTTGTTACCATGCACCATCTGCATGATCGAAGCCTGCTGGGCCCACAGTGCCGTCCCCTCCACAATGTCCTGCCTCACACACTCCATCTCCTGCTTGTTGTTTGCACAGTTCTAAGGGCAATTAATCATTCTCTGCTGGTGATGGCTTTTCTAGCCCTGTCTTGCTCTCTGGTTTACATCTTCTGGGTTTAACTGCTCATGTGGGGATATTCTGTCTCCTTAGATCCCCAGCCAAGTCTTCCTAATTATCCCCGTCCACTGGACACCTACTATGTACCAGCCACAGTACCAGGTCTTCTGCGGACAGGAAGTCACTGCTTCTGGCCAAGAAGCTGGAAACACAGAAATTAGCAACCTCAGTTTGCTGGTAAGAAACCGAGGTACTGATGAGCTGGCTCTCCGACATGGCTTAGTTCACAAAGCCTCAGAAGCAGCGAGGGCAGAAGTCAACCCCACATCCTGCACCTGTATGCCCAGGCCTAAGCACTCACCCACGGTTAACCCGTCTGTTGCTTTTAGCTGCAGCCCTCCCCCCCTGCCACCTGTGACACACAGGATGCTTGAAGAATACTGTCTATTTTAATTTCTCTGCTTTGATTTGGTTTTACTATAGTTACCCGGGGCCTGCGTATATTGGTAGATGTAAGCTAAGCATAAAGGGATTTCCTAGGAATAAGAAAAAGTGTACACGATTTCCATTTTTGATTTGATGGAGAAATAGGGAATCTAGTTGCAAGGATGCTGACACAGGCTTCGAAGACTTGGGAAGGAAGCAGTGGGACTCTTGGTTCTATTATTATTATTATTATTATTTATAATTCATTTGTTGGTTGGTTAGTCAATTGGCTTTGCAGTACTCGAGATTAAAACCAGGGCCTTTGTTACAGGCTTAGTCCTTTTTTACTTTATCAGACAGGGTCCTGCTGGGCCACGTGCCTAAGTTGCCCTAACTAGGTTCAAACTTACAATTCTCCTGCTTCAGCCTCGCAGAGTGCTGGGATTTCAGGTATGTGCCGTGGTGCCCAATTGGTCTCTTGGTTCTTGCGCTGCCTTAGCTTTGCAAAGAAGCCTTACAGCTCCCCTGCTCTCTCACCACTCTCCCCCTTAAGGCTAAAGTTCTCCCACTGTGCAACTATGGCTTGTGTCCCCCAGTAGGTAGGCTAAACCCTCATCCCTAGCACTTTTGAATGTGTCCCTATTTGGAAATAGGGTCGTACCTAATGAAACCAAGGTGTCTTAGTTGCTTTTTTCTCATTGCTGAGACAAAATACACAACCACCGAGGTTGTAAAAGGAAAGGTTTGGCTCACAATCTGCAGAGGTTTCAGTTCATAACCCACAGGTCCCAAGGCAGGGGGGCATGGCAGGGGGGCATCCCAGAAGAGAAACAGGGCCTGGCAGGTAGAAGGCAGCAAAGTATCTAGCAGCAAATGATGACAGTAGCCCTCTTTCTGTCCCTCATGTCTTACCCAGGCTATCTGCCCTTAGGACAGGTAGCACTCACACTTAGAGTGAGGCACCCTTAATCCTAGCACTGTACCCTTAATCAATCTCAGCATTGATCCTTGATCCTAGCGTCACACCCTCCAGATTCAGCCACCTCTGAAAAGCTCCACCTATGCCCGATAAGGCTTTGGGGGGACACAAGCCGTAACACAAGGCAAGAAGAGGTCAAAAGGTCAGCTGTAACCCACTATTAGTAACCTTGTAAAACATGGAGAGACGACACACAGAGGATTGAGTGACACCTAAGGCAGATCTCAGAGCGGCATAGCCAAGGACTGCACTGGAAGGCAGAGGCAAGGAAGAGTTCTCCTGGTGGGACTCTGCAGGAAGGGTGGTCCTTCTGACACCTTGACTTTGGACTTCTGGCCTCCAGAACTGTGAGGGAATAAATGTCTTGCTGTAACCAATCCAGTCTGTGTCGTTTTGTTACAGCAGCAAGAGGAAACTAATGCATACTCTGGCCTACTTTCCTGTAGGTGTCATTTCTAGAACCAAGTCATCTGTGTGTTTCTTTAATGACCATTGCCAGCAAAGTATCAGCCCCATTTTGCTTCCTGTCATAGCCTTGGAGAGCACACAGTAGGTCTTCAAAAAATAGTTCTTTTATGAACACCTGGACACAAGATCTACCCCCTCCCCTTGTCCGGTTAGGATCCTGGGTGCCTGTTGCCCCTTGTGGGGGTCCCAAGACCACAGAGTCATGGCTGGGGCCCATTTTGCCTGGTTGGGACACATGTAAATTTTGAAGGGCCTGGACATATGTGTCTGCACCATCTCACTGATTTAATCCCGCTGTTACTAGGGTACATTAGGCAGTATCAGAGTCCTGCCCTATAAGCTCCTCGCCTCTGAGCAATCAACTAATGAACAGTTGCGGGTAATCAGACTCCTGTCAGAGTCTAATAGCCAAGCCTCCTTTGGAAATCTGAAAACAAAGGTTATCTGTAAGGCATGGGCCTCCAAACCCAGGAAATACACCTGAAAGCTATGTGTGTGAATCAAACTTCTGGCCTCAAATTGAAGAACACACAGGCTTGGCTCACAGCCGGCTGGTATTCTAAGGGTAAGAACTGTATTCAGCTGCTAACCTTTCTCCTAAATTGGCCATCCAAGAGAGACCATTATTATAATGAAATAGCTCAGCCTGGAAGAGGCTTGGTTTCAGCTAAGAGGTTTCCTTTCTGACTACCCTGCTCCCAGCCCCTGTCTTCATTGGGGGGCCTCCCCTTGGTGCTCTCCAGAGGACTTCACCAGGTCTCTTTCTGCTTGATTTGATTTGCTTCATTCCAGTGTGTGGGTCGGCATGCCCTCGTCCTCCAGAGAGTGAAAACCGGAAGTGATGGGGCCACCCTAAGAAAAGATCAAGGCCTGTGACGTCTTCCCAGAGAGGGGAGAGAGGCACGGAGCCTGGGGTTCCAGAGGGCCACGGCACCCTCCTGCCCTGCAAGAGGCACTGGGATGGGCACCTGGACAGGAAGTCCACCGCTGGGCCCATGTGAGGCTCCCCCATGGAACCACAAACTCTAACAGCCATTTGAGGGGACTTTAAAATTAGAGTGACAATGCCATACTGGATTCCCAAGTGCTGACACCTCAATCCCAGGGAGGCTGAGCGGCCAGAGGCCTTGTCAGTGCTGGAGAAACAAAGCACCTGCCTGTCCATGAGCCGTCTAAGGTCCAGTTGTGCATCACACCCTCTGCTCTCTCTCCAGCCTGCAGCCTCCATCCCAGAGATCTCCAACCAGTGGTTTCAGGGCCAAACTGAACCCTGGACGTGCTTGTTTCCAGTGTACTCAAGTGTGCTGCTATTATATTCTTAGGGATGCTTCTTTGCTGAACGATCGAGATCAAGAAAAAGGGGACGCATCACCTGACACTGTGGGCTTCTTGCAAATCTGACCTGCCGGGCTTGCATTTGCACCTGGCAGTTGCTGGCTGTAATGAGAAAGCACCCTTGGCCTCTGCTCACGTCTCTAACCCGCCAGGCTGTCCTGAGCAGTTTGGTTTGGGACCTTCCTACCCCACCATCCAGCAGCCATTAGCAACATAGCTTTCCTATTTACTCTACAGGAACTAAGCAAATAGCACCCTGTCCCTAAACCCAGACAGTGCCATCCCACCTGGCCATCCTGCAGGCCGAGGTCCTTTTGGGTAAAATGTTCTGGCTGGCTCACCTGAAGAGCTCCATTTACCCACGTGACTCAGCACAAAGGCCTCCCACTCCAGGGAGCCTTCTCTGATGCCTCTCTCTGCCTTGCCCGCCCCCCATGCTGGGTTTCTTTGCCTCCCCTGCTTTGAGGACAGAGGCTGTCCCTGAGCTCTGTGGGCCCAGGCTGAAGCAAGCCACCTGGCAGCCGGGGGGGGGGGGGGGGCTCTCTTGGGAAGCACTTGCAGACTAGAGAGTGAGGCCAAAGGAAAGGCAGTCTCTGTTGCCAGACCTCGAACGCAAGCATGGCGGAATGTGTCACAATAGCAGGAAGCTAACATTAGAACTGGGGTCCTGCTGAGGGCTTCCCACGGGGGGATTTTACACCTGAATTCCTCGTGTTAGTGCAGGCCCCTGAGACACAGCCCCTGGGTGGAATGAGGTGGGCCGGGAAGTTTACTGGAGGAGATGCTGCAGAAGGGTGCACGAGAGGGAGCAGCAGGCCAGGGAGGACTTCCGCTTCCGGATGCAGGTCCCCAGCTGGGAAGGGAGGGGCAGAGGGTTAGGTGGAGCGGAAGCTGCAGGTCTGCGGACGTCTCTCCGGGCCGACCGTGCTCACCGAGCAGCCCGGAGGAGGGCAGGGAGGGCAGGAGGGCAGGAGGCCCGGCGCCTGTGTCACTAGCCAAGGACAGCCTGGGCTAGCGTGTGCCCTCCGTGACCCCAGCAGTGGAACCCAGGGTGTCAGCGGGAGGGCCCCCCCCCGCAGCGAGGTCTGGGCTCGTCCCCCCCGGCCCCTCCCCCAGAACGCCTGGGAACCCCAGTTAGGGTTTGCAGTTTCCCCAGGAGGAAACCCTGCCGAGGCCAAGCGGGGTGGTGACTCGGCCCAACGTCCCTGCGATTATAAAGATGGCCCAGATAGGACAGCAGGTCCGGGTGGCTCGCCACCTGCCGGGGCGAGGGCGGGGCCGACGGTGCCAGGCCGAGTACTGAGGAGCCCGGAGCCCAGGCGGGCGCTGACGCCCAGCAGGCATCCGCCAGCGCTCGGTCCCCTGTGCCGCCCGAGGGCTGGGACCTCAGACCTCAGGCGCGACGTTTGAATGGGTCTACGGGAGACAGATGCGCACAGCGGCAGCTCCCCGACGATCGATCCCCTGTCCCAGTCCTCGTCGCTGCCTGGTGGATGTCGAGGCCCCGGGCGGGGGCAGAGCGGGGGGTGGGGGGGTGCCAACCCGGCGTCGTCCTCTGCCCGCAGGTGGCCCCGGTGGCGCTGCGTGGGTCGGCGCCCTGCGTGCGAAAGCCAGGCCGCCGCCACCGCCCGGTCAGCGCGCGCTGCAGACTGCGCGGCGCCAGCCACCTGCAGCCGGCCGCCGCCCCGCGATAACGGGAGGAGGGGGCCCTGCCACTTCTGGCCCTGCGCGGTGGCTCTGACGTGACACTGTCCCTTGGCTGCGCCCCTTTTAGATTTTCTCCGCAGCCCCCATGAAAGAGGGAGCGCGTCCCGCCCACCCCTGCCTCCCACACCTGGCTCCCTGAGCGCCTGCCTGCCGTCTCCACCACCCCGCTTCTCTGGCAGTCTGAGGAGCTCTCTCCATTTTCCCTCTCCCTTCCTCGTGCCTGCATTCTCTGAGTCGCGTTCTCCTCCCCTCCTCCTCCTCTTCCTCCTCTTCCTCCCTCTCTCCCCCCTCCTCTGTGTGTCTCTCTTCCTCTCCGTTTTCCTCTCTCCATCCTCACCCCCAGCCCTCTGGTCTGGGTCACCAGCCTCCTTCTCTCCCTCTCTGGACTTTCTGTCCCTGCTTTCTCCCTCTTTCTTTCTTGTCACCTGTTCCTCCCCATCCTCTCCTCCCCGCCCCACCCCTCTGCTGGCCTCGCTGTCCCTGGACACTGTCTCCCCGCAGGAGCAGGGCCTCCTCTGTCCACACAGCGGGAGGGGAACAGCTGGACCCCTGGGGGCAGGCGGGACTCAGCAGGTGTCCAGGCCACCCGGGCGACTGCACTCTCCTGGGCGCCTGTCATCTGAGCCCCGTGTGCATTTCACAAACAATCATGAAAGTCGCCTGGGGGCAGGTCTGGGGCTATCAAAACCTGGCTGTTGGGTTATCTTCATTATTAATACGCACCCCTATTCCTTAACTGAGTTTAGTGCTGGGGACAGGATCCCGACTGACGCCCAAGAGATTACGGTCCCCCTTGAGGTTGCCCAGACCAGAGATGACAGACTGATAGAGCAGGAACAAGGGATTCCTGCCGCTTCCTTCCTGCAGGGTAGCCTGGGCAGGGAGCCGAGAAGCTGCCCTGGCCAGCAGAGCCGCCCCAGGGCTCAAGAGATGGGGCCTGATTGCTGAAGATGAGGCCTAGCTGGGTCCTTCGCACTGCCCCAGTGGCAAGCAGGGTGTCGGGGAGCCAGGGTGCCCCCCTGGATGAATGCAGAGCAGAGCCATTGACTTTCCTGATATGTTTTGTTTCTCTGTGGTGTGTTGCTCGGCCTCTAGGCTGCCTGGAGCATTTCCAGAGCTGAACCTGGGGCAAAACTAGGACGAGAAGGTGGTGCTGACCCATGGGCTCGGCTCCGGAGACCCCCCCATCTGCCATCGTGCCCGGCCCAGCTAACCCTTCCCCCTTGCAAGCTCTGGAAAAGGGTTTTCTCTGGCAACTCCGCCAGTGGCAGAAGTCGCAACCAACGTTTATCATTTGAGTACATATCTTCCTGTAAACAGAGTGTGTGTGTCGGCCTCTGGGATGGACAGATTGGGGCAAGGTGATGATGACACACACTGAGTCCTTTTCCACTAACCCTGCATCCTGTGGAAAAGTATGGGTCTAATATTGTCACTGAGCGGCCTTTGCTGTGTGACCTTAACCAAGCCTCCTTCCTTTCTCTGGGCATCATTCATAAAATAGTTTATTACTTGATCTGAAAATTTCCCTAACCCCTACAAGCCTCTAGCCCTGCAGTTTCTCTTTCCTGACCTCATGACCATTTTGCCCCCAAAAGGACATAAGTATTTTTTTTAACACTAATACATCCTGTCCCCCAAGTTGTTACCATTTTTTGTTGTCTTGTTTTCTTTCTTCTTTGGGGAGGGGTTTTTTTAAAAAAAAATAGACAGATGTAGTCAGATACCTTGACATTTTATTGAAACACTCAAACCAGAATATATTCTGAATGTAAAAAATATTCTTGTAATGGCACCTGTTAGAACATCCAACTCTATTGATGAGGCGCAGAAAGATTTAAGCTTTCTTCAAAACCCACTTTATCATTTGCAGAAATTTTTTTTAAAAATCCATAAGAGCATCATTTGCCTTGACTGTCATTGAAAAAAAAAGACTTCCTCTCCCTGCTTTACAGTAGATCAGTAAATAAAGAAAAATAAAACAAAAATGTCGATGGTACAATCAAAATCTTGAGTAGACAGGTATTGACTACAAGTCTTTCAACTTTTCTGTTTATCGGAACATTTTTCTAATAAACACTGCACCGAAGACAAGCAACGCCTGAGAGAACATTTAGTCTGCATGTCAGCTCCCTTGTCAAAGATCGGGACCCAGCTAATCACTAAATTGCACAAGGACTTTGGGTGCTTGGTGACTGTCTTTGAGAGAGAAGAAATACAGCCTGCTTGGCAGCAGACAGGCCCATAGCCTGGAGGAACCCAGGAGGAGTCCTCGGTAGAGAAATCTAGAATCTGATTATGCACGGGCCACTGCCTCGCGCTCTGATCTTGGGGAAGCAGGTTTACCACTCACTTGGTGTCCTGTTTTTCTATCTAGGAGATGGGAGTGATAAATCAGGGCTGTTGGGTCCAGCAAGCAGATAACTTCCAGAAAGCCCTTTGAGCTTCTTGGAAATCGCAGTGGAGATATGATTAGGCGCCAGCATGGTGCAGAGATGTGGCCTGTGGCGAATGCAATGACCTGGGTTCTGTCTGGGTAGATGTGGTCGCAGGGCTATAAACAGAGCTCTTCACACAGTCCACCTGGTGTCGCCCATGTCATCTCCCTCCCCCCACCTCTCCCAACAGGGCGTCTCAATCACTACAATCTCTGCCTAGCATCTCTTGTCATTCACACGGTGTCTTGTCATTTTGGTCTCTATCCTTCTGCTCATGCTCCCTCCCACCCCTTACCCTGAAATGCCTTCTCCTAAAAATCTGCTCTCTCGACCTAGTTGCTCCTTACAGTAATAATGTCAATAGAACCAATAATTACCATTACGGCAGCCTCCATATTATTGGATAGCCCCTGTGCTAAGTGCTTTAAAAGCATAATCTCATTCAGTCTTCGCAAAAAAACTCTCTGGGGTAGAAACTCTTAGTATCCCCCCTTTGACAGATGTTTTTAAGACTCATTGCTGCCAACTCCAAAAATTTTTCCTGACTTAGCCCATTAAGACATGGTTGGTGACAAAGGCTTTGATTCGTGACGTCCTGGCTGCCTAGCAGGGCAAGGGGAGCTGGGACCTCCTGGTCCTGGTTCTCGTACAATCCCACTTGGGGTCTTCATGGATGTAGCCAGTGTCCCTCAAACTTCAGTGCACACTCTGTGAGTCTTCCTAGTATTTCAGGAGCACTTACACACCTGCAAGAGGGTGTTAGGGTAGAGCAGCTGCTGTGAACAATGCCACTCTTGAGTCTCCATGGTTTATCACTGTCCACGTTCATGTTTCTACTGACTTCAGTAAATGCATGTCTCCAGAGGGCTCTGTCCTGGACAGTTCTGGGCTTGTGCCCTTACGTAGCTCTTTCTGCCTTCCTCTCTGCCCTTGGCATTACCTTCATGTAGCAAGGGACTGGAAAAAAGAGGATCCCAAATGGCATGGGAGGTTCCTCGAGGTCCTATCCCGAAGTTGGCGGAATCACTCACATCCACCATCACCCGACTCCTGGAGACACGGGGGAAAGTAATGTAGCTTGTGCCCAGGAGGAAAAGGAGAAGAATTTTGGTGAACACGTAGGAGGCTTTTTCTGGAACACTTGGTTGGAACAAAGGGACGTTGTCCTCCTGTACCCATGCCAAGGATAAGCATGTATACAACAGAGCACCCCAGCTCCAGCTTTCAGTAACCCCTCTACCCCAAACCATGGCGGGGTTTATCCTCTTAAATAAAAGCAGATATTATATCTGCCTTGGACATCTTCACTCCCTGATAATAGAACTTCATCTGACAGCCTCACACACACAGGTGCACACGTGTGTGCACACACCCTCCCCTCCACCCTTAGACACACACTCTGGGGACGGCAGTCCTTGAGGCAGGGAGGCTGGGGGAGGGGAACGGCGCTCTCTGTCATCCTCCAGGACTGGCTGACATCTCTTCACCTGTGCATTTATAGCAGTCACTATGCTTCTTCGACCCAAGCAGTCACTTTCTGCTTCTTTCATTCCCAAGGAGCGCAGTTTTTCTTTCATTGTTCTAATCATTCTGATTGGTTAAAAGCTAACCAGGCCATTGTTAGTGATTGGCTGGAGAGAGAACATGTGACCTCTGAAGATGCTTTCTGTGGTCTAGGGGCTACTTGGAACGTCTTTGCTCTCTAAAGAGACACAGTGCTGAGCTGGCAGTGTAGCTCAGTGATAGAGTCCTTGCCCAGCAAGCACGTGGTCCTGGGTTCCATCCATCCCCAGTACTTCAAGAGATGCAATGCACCTTTTTCTGCCTTGTCCCATTGAGTAGGAGAAAGTGATACCAGAAACAGCAGACTAAACAGGGCAGATTGTATTTACCCAGGAAGGTTGATGAATAAAAAAAGGAAACCTCCATCTTCAGTGGTTTGCTTGGCTGCTGAATTAGCCAACTCTGGAACTATTTCAACTGCATTTCTTGGGCTGTAAGATTATGATATCTCTGAGATCTAATCCTCCCAATTTTTTTCTTATTATTTGACACAATTAACATTCTAATAGGTGACAGTGTAATTTATTGACCATACAGGAACACTTCGAGAGGGCATCTTAGGCACATTTCTCATTGCTGAGACAAAATGCTCTACCTCAAGACCCACACTCACAGCCTCAAGGAGGAGAGGTTTATTTTGGCTCATGTTTCAGTTCATAGCTGGCTGGCTCTAAGGACAGCATGACTCCGGGACATGGTAGAGGACAGAGGTGCAGGGAAAGCTGAGACCCTTCTAGGCCATGCCCACAGTGACCGCCTCCTCCGGCCAAACCCCACCTCCTAACTGCAGTCATCAGTGAACCTTAACAATCCGATCACCTTCCGGAAGCCCCACCTTGAGCATAGGATACTTTGGGAGACACAGCTAGGCGTAATCCATAACCGTGTCAGGATCCTTATACCAGGACAACACAGGTAAGCAGAGACAGAATTACGCAAATTTGGAGCTACATTCACCTCACCCTTAATTTGGCTATATCTGATTTATATGTATGATGGATATAAACTTTCCCATTTAAATGAAATGATCCGATTTGTATAAGAATTAAACAGGAAGAGGTAAATTTTCACCCACAGTGCTTACCCCACAGTAGGCAGGTCCTGCTCCCTAAAGACACCCTGATTGTCCTTTTCCTTTCTCTCACTCTCTGGGAGCTTCAGCTAAGACTCCTGGGAAGAGAAAAGGAATAAGAAAATTGACCTGTGGTCCCTATGTTCTGTGTCCATTTCACAGCATCAAAAAGCGCAAATAAAGAACATATGTTACCAGAAATTGTGAGAAATAGTTGAACTTCAAAGCAAAGATTTAAATTTTTAAAAATGGATCACAGTCAGAGACTCATTACCATGAATCCCCCTCAAACTACTCCCTCTCAGTTTGAACGCACTTAGCCCACTGCTCCCGCCACTTTCTGCAGCAGGTCTGGGAGTCCTATTTCCTGAGTCTCTCCAGGAGATGCGTTCAAAAGCTGCGTGAAGGCTGCTGCCGATATCATTTAACAGAGTGGCAGGTCATAAAACATGACCGTGTCCTCGTGCTTCCGCTGATCCACCAGATCTGGCACCGTGTGGCTTCTGGCTCTTCCCCAAAGTTAAAAGGACCGTGACAGGTAAATGCTCAGAATCAATTCAGGACACTAAGCCAGGACAGCACAATTAAAGACATTCATGAAAGAGGACTTCCAGAAGAGCTGCACAAAGCAGCAAGAATGATAAGTGTGTTTCCAACACAGGGAAGTGTTTTGAGGTTGATTAATGACAGTGTGTATTTTACTATAATAAACATTTTAAAATGAGGCATTCACTGTATTTTCTTTTCTTCTTGGCTTTTTGAGACAGTGTCACTATGCAGTTCAGGCTGGCCTTGAGCTTACTTTGTAGCCCAGCCTGTCTCAAACTTTTAATGATCCCCCTGCCTCAGCATCCCAAGTGCTGGAATTACAGGCATGTGTCACCACACCTGGTTTATTCACCGTATTTTCCTATCATACCACATATGTTTTAGTCCATGAAGAATGATATAAACCTGAGACAGGATGCCGTGGGTCATGACCCTAGGGTTTGCAGTGAAAGAATGAATACATAGATGAATGAAGGCCTCATTAGGATCAACAACCAATCAAAAGCCTAGAATGAATGAGCAGTTAGGATAACAACCAGTCGAGAGTGCATTTGCCCGAAGTGCGGGTATGAGAAGGGCGGAGCTGAGAGCAGCTCTGTGCCTGCAGAAATGTGTTTTACGCCTGCTGCACTCCACTCCTCACCTATTTTTTGTGGCTCTGCCTTCACACTAGCTAATCCATGCCTTGTCATTCAAGTCCCAGCAACACAGCAACCCTGAAATCAAATCAACCCCATTCCTGAGACAACGCTGCAGCCGTCCTCCACCACCCTCCACCTTGCAGTCCAGGCAGGGGTGTCAGGAGTCAGCAAGCGACTTCATGATCTCGGGCATCCTCGTGCCTTGCGGAGGTGGCTGGATTTTATAAAGAAAGGCAAGGATGCTACTTAGCCCAAACCAGTCCATTCCAAATGCCGTGACTGCCCCCAAGCCATAAGCAAGCGTGTATGGTCTAGGACCTCTTTCAAACCCTACCATCCTACCAAACATTGTGCTTATCCCTGGTTTGTAGCGCTGATAAGTCCTGGTGGTAGTGGACAGAGGCCAGGGACGCTACTACAAACCACAGGACACCTCTCCGTCCCCCCACTCCCAGAGAATAAAGATTTCTCCAGCCCCAAATGTCAATAACACAGAGCTGGAGAATCCCTGATACAGAGATAAACATAGCACTTTATTGTCAATGTAACTATCTCCTTTATAACTTTATATCCTGTTTCTCAATGTGAACTTGGGACAGTTAGCTCTGTTTATTTTTTAATTAGGTTTTTAAAAATAACGCGTCCTTTTAAAATTTCTTTCTCAAAGGTAACATCAAAATTTGGTCATTTTCCAGACCTTATTTTCTTTTTTTCTTTCTTTTTTTTTTTTTTTTTTTTGGTACCGGGGATCGAACTCATGACCTTACGCTTGCCAGGCAGGCGCTTAAGCCACTGAGCTAAATCCCCAGCCCCAGACCTTATTTTCTGATTGGATACTAGCCACTTCTTTGCTTCTGCTTTTTCTTGATTTGTCTTGCTTTATTCTTTTTTTCAGTGTTGGGGATAGAACCCAGGGACTCACGCATGCTAGGCGAGCTCTCTGCCACTGTGCTATGCCCTACCCTGGCTTGTGTCTCTTTTTCTAGCTTCCTTTTGTTGAAAGCTATTAGTCATGAATCAACAGGACCCACTGGTGCTGCCATCAAATGACAAACACTTTGACTCAGCCATCAAAGTCACACCACGTAGGAGAAAGCATTTGAGTCATATATTTTGATCTGTTTTCCATCAGCATTTTCAGCTGTAACAGCTGGATCAATTCAACTCACTTTCAAGAAACCCACTGAGGTCCTTAGGTAGAAAATGAGTGCTGCTTTCAAAATACATGGACTCCAGTCTGTGTGTTTCTTTGTGCGGCATGGACAGGCTCAGGTTAAAGGCAAATGACGGGAAGAAGGCAAAGTTCAGAAGCTGGACGAATTAGAAGGAGGGATGGGGTTTAAAAAAAACATCAAAAGTTAATGTCAGTGACGATGAAAAGATGGTGATCAGAGGACAGCCCAAGACAAGGACGCATCTCGGGTACAAAGAGAGGGCCTCCTCACTGCCCTCCAAGGTGCCATCGTCATCCCCACTCTGCTCTGAAGATGGAGAGGAGGCTCGGAAAGGGCAGGTAAGCCGCCCGATGCCACAGAGTTACAGCAAACAAACACTGTGCTCTTCTGATCTCAGGAACCCACAGTCCCTCTCAGCCACGTTTCCTCGCCAATTACCCTTCGCAGGCAGGAACTAGCCTGAGAACCTCACTACAAAGCAGTTTCTCCAACGTCCCCTACATCACACGCTTCTACCTGGGGGAAAACACCCACAGCTAAGAGCTGGGCGAAGCTGGGAAAAGTCCACAAGAGGAACATAAATCTCCAGCTTATAAGGATAAGAAGAATTCCCCTCGGGAAGGTGCTGGAGATGACTCAAAAACGGCAGACTGGAAGTTTAACATGTGAAGTCAAACATGGGCTCCGTGGTGGTTTGCATGAGTTGTCACATCCTGGGGGCACCCACATCTGTGGAGATTAACGGCAAGGGAGCTTATTATTTGACTGTGTGAATGTTGCCAAATGCCCAGTGGGGTGGTGAGGGGTGGAAAGAGGGATACAGGGCCCTTCTACCGTGCGGGAGCTGCGTACGGGATCTTAGAGCTGTGTCCTTGCCTGGTTTGCCTGGGGACACTCTCTTCATTCAGCTCAGCTACGTGGCTGACCTGGGCCGGGGTCTTGGTGCTGTAGTTCTCTAGTGGCAAGATGTTACTGTCAAAGAAAATATGGGATTGAGCAAGAGGAGGAGTGTCTGTCCCATGGTCACATTGGAAACATGGGTCTCCTCTCTGCATGGTTCTGCAGATCTTTGCTCTGTGCCTGTCACTCTGTAAATTTCCCTCTGTTGGAGAGAGTTAGTGACATTCTCCAACTGTGTGTGACACTGAGAACAACTGTTGTCCAAAGAAGTCCTCAGAGAATTAATGGTCCTTCTCTCTGCACAAGGGATTTAGGATAAAGGAGACCAGAATGCGACAGAATGGAGGTGCCTGCAGGGTCTGCATGGCAGCGAAAGAGGGAGTTTGAGGAGGTTTGGGGAAACTTGATAAAGACAGTGAATATCCGAACTTTCCTAAGATGCAGAATTGGTCAAACAGGTAGTGGTGGGATGTGGGAGACAAAAACAAACCCCAAGTTGAGACTCAGCACCATGAATCTTGGGGCACATTCAAGAAGTAGTGAGGAATGGGGTGAAGTTCTGGAATTCGTCATGCTTCACACCTATGCTTCTCTAGCTGCCAATCCATCCTGTCCGGTAAAATTTTTATGGAAATTTCCTGGAATTGTCACCTACTGAGTTGCTTATTTCTGCATATGGTAGTATTTGAGGTTATCCCTAAATTTGGGGAATTCGGGGTTAAACCCCAAATCTGTTTCTTTGGACTGTTTGCTAGCTCATTGTTCCTGGGTCAGCCTCAGTTTCCCCCATCTGTATAATGGGGATTATAAAAAGGAAGCACCTACCTTCCTGTACTGGCAAATGAATGTCCATAAAGTGTCTGAGATTTAGTGAATGCTCAAAAGTAGCAACCATTAGGGTCTATCAGTATTCATATTGTTGTCTCTTTTCAGAAGTGAGTGCCTACTCCCTGGGAACATCAGCAGCTTGCACGGTAAATCCCAACTAACAGCATTCAAGCGACGTTTCAAACACCGTCTTCCTGCCAGGTGGTAGGAAACACCTGGCACGGGCTAGGACTGTGGACTTGAACCAGACACTGCTTACAAGATCCGAAACCTTGGGCGAGGTGTGGAACCTCTTGTACCTTCGTTGTCTTATCTGAAAATCAGGGATTAAATTGTACCGACCCGGGATAGTGGTGAAGCACAATTGTCTTAATTATACGTGACATTTCAGCCACCTGAGAACTGCACTTTAATGTGCTGCATACGTGTGTGCTGTTATTATTCAATGGCTTCGTTATCTGCAGATTGTCTTTGTGACCCAAACTTGAACTCCCACGAGCTCTTACTCCCCAGGGCCCTGACTGCAGAGGTGACTGAGCGCTCCGGGTTAGACAAAAGGAAGAGAGGTTGAAGCCGATGCCTACCCAAAGACAGTGTCTTCATAGCCAATGAAACCCACTCCTCTGCTGAAATTGCTGGTCTGTGTATTATTCCTAAAGTTGTGAGGGAATTTGCTTAGGAGTGACACAGCTCTCCCAACTCCATGGTCTTTTTTTTCAACTGGGCGTCCCATACATATTCATTCATTTAATCAACATGCATTTATTAAGCACCTACTACACGCCAGGTATAGTGCTAGTATCTGGGATACATCAGAAAATAAGGCGATATAAACATTTTCTTATAATTACGTGCATGTGATATATCTGTCCATATGTATATATATGACACACATGTTTTACATATGTGTACATGTAGCCATGTAAACGTGTACACACACAGTAGTTAACTGTGCATTTCACTTTCCATGGCTTCAATTACCCATGATGAACCATGGTCCAAAAATATTAAATGAAAAATTCCAGAAATATCAATTCTCTCGTGGCATTCTGAGTAACATAAAAACTTATGCCACTTGATTCCAGTCCTCCCTGGATATGGACTGTCCCTTAGTATAGAGGATCCATGCCTACATGATTCCCTCCCGTGAGTTAGTAATCATCTCAGTAACCAGATCAACTTTCTTGTTAGCAGAGTATCTGAACAGCTCAGCAGAATCCACAGTTTTCCAGCATCCACAGGGGACCCTGGGACATACATCCCATTAACCCACTAAGGAGACAAGCGTGTTAAAATAGCTTTTATCGTGTTGCAGAAATAAGGAAAATGGTCAGTCGAATCAACCAGGCCTTCTCCAAATATTTCTTCTAGGTGAAAAGAAAATACTGATTTTTAAAAATCTCAATCATATTTTACAAACATTATTTGAGCATCTACGAAATTTACAGCTCCATGTTGGTTCTTGAGGATTCACTGATGAATGAGAAATTTCCTTCTGAAGCTGGACTATGAGCCAAAGATGTTTTCTTCGAATTTCCCGTTTGAAAGAAGTTAGAAGTGGGAGCATTGCTCAGTGCGTGGTACCTGGGATCTGCTCTGGTCACCTGAGACCAAGCTACCTGCATTAGGTAGCTGCTAGCTGTATATTAGTCAAATGATCTAATTTGACTGAACCTCAGTTTCCTCATCTGTCAAACTATACGTAAAAGTAGCTCCTACCTTATGACACTGTTACACAATCTCAAGGACCGGGCCAGGAGCCTGGCACACATAAATACTCCCGAAGGAGAGCTATCATTACTGTAATTATTTCAGTGACTAACAGAAGAGTATCATTTTAAAAGCACTTTTATTGGAGTAGTAAGGTGCTGACTTGAATGAAGAAGACTTTGCTGAGGTTTGTTTTCTTCCTTTTTTTCTCCATCGAAGGCTCTGAGTTTTATTCAGTGGTCAAACACAACTTGCTACCTTCCACTGCATTTTTCTGTTGCAAAAACTGGTTATTTCTGAAGGGTCATGAACTTGTTTTCCTCTTGCCTCGTGACAAGTCCTCCTTGTAAATCTCTATCTGGGCGTTAATTAGGGGGACCAGCTGTCCCAGGTTGCCCGAGGCTGAAGGGTTTCCCAGGGTGAGAGACTTTCAGTGCTAAAACCGGGATGGACATGGGGCAAACCCCAGTGGCTGGTCCCCTTGGTGAGCACTGACGGGACAACACAGCGCACTGTGTGCAGGTCTCCCCGTGTGGGGGCCTCAGAAAATGACAGCAACACTGGATGTTGCACAGCTGTCTCCAGCACACAGAGGACAAGGTCCACGTGACAGAGCCCTAGGAACATAAGCTGTTAGCATTCACCCCCGCGGCCGCGCTTCAACCACCCTGGCACGGACTTCTGGTGACTCATCAGCCTTCTAAGCAGCAGAACTAGAAAGATACCTAAGAGTTCTGAGCCTCAGCTTCCAATTACACGGTGCAACCCTGGCTCCTGGCAGTGGGAACTCCACTGAGTCACTCAGAGGATCCAAGGTATGGGGGAGAGAGAAGCGTTAGCAGGCCTGTGTGAGGAGGCAGCAGGAGAACTGTGGTTTTAGTGTGAGGGTCAGTTCTGGATTCAGATGTTGGCTCTATTGCTTCCTAGTGAGCAAACACTCCCAACGCCTTCTGAGCCTCGGTTTCCTGTCTGGAGAACTACATGAGACAGTACGTGGGCACAAACACAGGACTTCATGAAAGGGAATCCACTAGCGGTCCTTATTACAACTGTATTGAGATTACTGTGAATGGTATTGACATTATCCCAAACTGGGACCACAGCTAAGCCTCCTGCCTCATCCTTTAAGTAAGCTGTTTAAAATAGCTACCAAACCTCAGACCAACACTTCCAAATCAATAGCAATAATTCAGAAGTTATAGTGAGTCTAGTACAGGTTTAAAAATTTTTTTCAGATGAAATGCATTAACAACACATAGACTAGATTTTTTAAAAAATCTGTGCCCCCCCCCAACTTTGGAAATGACAATTCTTCTACATTCTTTTGATCTAGATCAATCTCTCCCAGGTATGTTTGGGGCAAGTGTGTATTATTTTCTGAAATTAACAAAATAATAATAAAAGAAAGGGATCCAAGAATTAGATAGGCTTGTGCTAAACAAAATTTGAGGGGGCTCTTCCCTGCAGGACTTCACCATGTGTATAAATATTTCAGGTGTCCATGAGAAAGAGCGTGCTGAGGGTGCCCCATGTCACCGATCAAGGTGCTGTTGGTTGGTGGAGCATGAACTAGTGGCAGGCATTGGTGGCACGAAGTTGGAAAGCCCAATCTTGAAGCTGCTGTGGGTGTCCTTGGTTCCACACCCTGTCACTCCCTTGCCCGCTGCCTGGCCGCTCTGGACCCGGTACACTCCTCTTGGGCTCTGAGTTCTTCCACTCAGCCACCCAAGTGCTCTGACTCACTTCTGAACTTGGCCTTTACTGCCGGGTGAGCCTAGAATCTCGGAAATCACCTCCCAGGAAGCAGGATGCTAGATCCTGAACGAGCCTAGAACCCTCTCTCGGTGCCGCACCCCTCCTCTCTGGGAAACGGGATTCATTTGTGAGATGATATATTTAATTTCTCCTAGGAGATAATTGCCGTTTAATAAAGATGATGGGGATGCTGGTGACTGTCGTGATGATAAAATCTTAAACAGCTCATCTTTACAGAGCACAGGCCGTGTTCCAGGTCCCGTGCTCCGCTGCCGTGGGGGTACTATTATTACAAATGAGGAAACTGAGGTGACGCCCCACGATCACACAGCTACTAAGCTGCACAGTGGGTGCCATTCCACCACCAAAATAATGGACTCAATGCAAAAATCATGTTCTTAACTACGTAACGCTGACTTTCTAAAAATATAAGTGTGTTAATTAAAGAGACAACGGACAGATGTCTCCAAACTAATGGACAGATCTCGCCAAACACTGACTTAGAATTCCTCAAATTATAAGATATGGCTGGGGCTAGAGGGCTTATCTACCATGTGCAAAGCCCTGGACGCAATGCCCAACATTTACAGAGTCTCCTGTCTTCCTTTCTTTTCCTTTTCTTATTTCTCTCCTTCCTCCCCTCTTCTCTCTCTCTTTCTCTCTCTCTCTCTTGCTTTCCTGGTTTGCTTTTCTCTCTGTCTGCCTGTAGATGATATAGTCCAAGCCCAATAAAAAGATGGTAGCCAATGGCCTGATCCCTGCCTCCCCACGTCTGCCTCAGCTTGGCAGGGGACACAGCACACAGCCCCGTGTTCCCTGCTCCTGTAACCAGATGTGTGACTGAAACCCGTCTCTGCCACTGGCATTCTTTTATCCATGGGGTACTTTGTTGTTGTTTCTTGTCCCTGTGATGGGGAACCCACCATGACCCACAGGCAGAACACGCTTCCCAGGCCGTCTCTCAGAGGTGAAACCCTTTGACTTATTAATAACAGGCCCAGGAGGCCTCCACCGTGCCCCCGCCCCAGCCGGGGAGATAACGCACTGCCCTACTTCCTGCATCAAACTGTCTCCTTGTCACATTGTTGGCGCCACCAAGGTGACTGGCGCCACCGCCGTCTCCCCTTCTGTGAGGTGGCGGCTTATCATGTGAGGGTGAAGTGATGCGTGTGTCCACATAGGGCCAATTGTACAGAGCACTTGCAGGCTCGTAAAAGGTGCCATATAAATCAATTATTAATACTAATCAGAGGGTGATAGCACCATCCACAGGAGGAGGCTGGTGACAGGCGCCGCACCCTCTTTAACACAGTCCTCAGAAGCCAGATAATCCTGAAAAGTATGAAGAGGTGAGGAGAGATGACCCGAGGGTGATAAGAATGAACCTCTTCTCCACTGATCCCACCCGGCCCTTCAGAAACCTCCTGCTGAGAGCCCTCTGCCTGGGTAAAGAAAGTTCTGGAATTTCAGGATGGTGAGGCTTTGAGAGCAAGGCCTCCATGCTGGGACTTAGTCCTAGGCGCTTCGTTAGATCCAGTCAGAGGTACAGTTTACCCTCCTTGGACCATGGAGAAAGTGGTACTCACCACGGCGTATGGCTCATTAGCCACTTAGTCACTCCTTAGCCTTAGCAGGCGCTGAGCCTGGTTTTATGTTCTTATGCTACTTTCCATTTCCCTTCTGGGAACAAGGGGTGAAAGAAACAATTTCTTCATGTAACAGATGTAACAAAGGGATCTCATGTTTATTCTCGGACATTCCTGAACCCTGGTCTGGTTCCCATGTCTCTGTGGGTGGCACAAAAGTCATGCAAATGAACAAAACAAATCAAATAAATAGGAGGTATCCCATGGCATGAAAATTACTGGAGTCAAGATGTTGATATTCAAAGTGAACGGTGATCCGTACTAACATCCTAAAGGTTGGTATCCTTGTCTTAAGAAAAAAATTGATAATAGAAATGAATAGTTGTCTAGCATAAACTTCCTGAGATTCTACAGTATCAAGAAGGAGAGGGGAAGGACTTTGGGAAGACTCAGAGGGAAGAGACCCAGGGATCATGGCCCAGAGAAGGCCCAGCGATGGGTAAGCTCTCGTGGGCTCATGGGCAGACTGTACTCCAAAAAGAATACATCAAATTGGGAGCAGATGGCAGGCAAGGCAGTGTAAGAAGTAGAGTAATGGCTTCCCCAAAGATGTCCACATTCCAATCCCTGGATTCCCAGGAACCTGGGAATGAAAGGGACTTGCAGATAAGATTAGGTTAAAGATCTGGAGGTGAAGATGTGATCAGGGATTGTTTGGGTGGCCCAGTGTCATTCCAAAGGTTTTTACCATAGGAAGGTGGGAGGGCCAGTCAAAGGCAGAGCTGTGCAGATGAGCGGAGGTTACAGAAATGCAAAACACTGGTTCTGAAGAATGGAAAAGAGCCGTGAGTCAAGGGAGGGGAATGGCCTTTCGCAGATGAAAAAAAGTGAGCAAATCCTTACCCAGACTTCCTGGGAAGAATACAGCCCTGTCCACACCTTGATTTTAGAACTTCTGACCCTAGAACTATCAGAGGGTAAGTCTGAGTTGTTTCCAGCAACCGTCTCTAAGGCAACTCACTACAGTAGCAATCAGAATTCAATGTGGCGGGGAAGGCAATCCATTCTCCAGGGTCCACGCTCTGAGGAATGGTGCCACTGTGTATCACCTGCCAAGAAGCTGTGGCCAGTTGGAGAGTGTCCTGCATAATTTATTTCTAATAAATGTTGCGTTAGTGAAGTTTGGGAAGCATTTATTTAAAACATACAACAACCACCTGTGTGGATTCATTCATTCATTCAAAAAATATCGTTGCCTGTCTCTCACATGCCCGGTTTTTTTGTAGTCCTAGGGATGCGGCTGCGAATGAGCCACACCAAGTGGCTGCCCTCGTGAAGGTGACAGTCACAGGGAGGCACAGAGTGGACAGCGGAACAGCTGGTCTACCCCGTTTCTGCAGACAAGGAGGAGCTCTAAGAAGATGATGTAAAGCAGGTCACTGGGGGCTTCTCAGAAGGTCACAGTTGAACCAACATGAGCCTTTGGTGCTCAAGGGAGATTCCGTGGATGATCCCAATAGAGAACCTGATTAATTTACATCTAAGCCATAACACAGCAGCCCATGTGGCCCAGAGAGGTTGGTAGGGGAAGTCAAAGAAGGAATGAGGGACAGATCCCATGAAGTTTAAGGAGTGGGGTTTTAGTGTAAGTGAACGGGAAGCCACTGGAAGATCTTCTGCAGGACTGATTGATCCTTTATGTATTCTAAAAAGAGCTACGACTGTCACGTAATACTAAACCGCATCGCACAGTGCTTCCGTGAGAGGAACTGACTCTAACCTTACCTGAATCCACGACAAGAAGTGCCTACAAGTCAGCATCTTTGGCCAGGCAAGCTGCAGCAAGCAATGGCATGAGAGCCTTGGCCCCGGGTCAGCGTTACTCAGTGGCACAATCCAAGAACACTCACAGGGACTGAACCCCAAGACCTTTGCACTGAGCTACATCCCCAACCCATTTTTTTGCCCAGGCTGGACTCAACTGGGGATCCTACTGCCTCAGCCTTGCAGAGTGCAGAGATCACAGGCCTGCATCATCAGCTGTGTTCTCCCCATTGCTGTCCATCCTTCTGGAGGCCTAAGACAGCAGAAAAGGCAGCCTCAGACTCAGCAGGTCCAGGCTGGAAGAGCTAAAGACACTTGCCCGAGATCCCGTGCTGATAAGGGAGAGTCAGGATTCAGAGCTTTTTCTTCCCAAGCCAGCTCTTCCTCACCAGCAAGAAACATTCTGTGACTCCAGGTATTTTCCACTGAGACATTAGTCACAGTTGTCTTTGATGCCTGGGCTGGGCTGGCAATGCAGGCTTAGCTTGTGGCATTTCTCTAGAGCCTTTATCTTTACTAACTGTGAATTTATCTCCCTAGAGATAGGCTCTGGGGGAAGGGCTCCCTGCCCACACCCAGGCAAGTCTTACCTGCTCCAACCAGGTCAGCAGGCAACTGGAAGCCTTTGAATTGCCTTTTTCCTCACCTAGCCCCCTCCTGCAAGTTCTAAGGTGCACTGTAAACACCGGACCAAAGGTGAGGGAGGCCAAAGCCAGTGAGTGAATGAGCGTTAACTCCTAAAGGCCTCCGAGGAGAAGGCAAGTGAAGCATTGCCCTCCACAGCCTGCAAGGAGAACTGAAGATAAGGGCCCCAGCCGGGGGCGATGAGGTCACGATCCATGGTGGGAGCGGCCCGAGTTGAGTGATGCTATCTAAGCAGTAAGAGTGTCTCCGTCCAGCTGGTGAAAGGTTTGAAACGGGTCACCCTGGAGGGCTGGGACATTCATGACAGGCTGCATGTGCTCCAAACAGGGCTTGTCCCGTCTGCTCTGTACTGCAAGTGACAGCTCATTCTAGAGCCAGAGACATGTCAGTTTCCCCCAAGTCACCTCAAAGTACCCCCATACCCTCAACGTGGACCTGGAGTCAGCGCAGTTTAACAGTGCGAGTGAACTCACTTTGGCCACGCCACCAAAAGCCATCAATAGACACTGTGGGGGAAGGTGTCACCTCAGTTCATCATTTTCCATAGGCCTCTCGTTCGGAAAGTCTCTCCCTTCTGACGCTTGAAGATTCCAAAGTCCTCGCATGTGTGACAAGTCCTAATGGGTACAATCATTTTCCAGTTTTGTAAGGTTGTCTATGTCTGGCTTGCTTTCTTTGCTTTCTTCTAATGCAATCTCTCAAATACCCTCGGTGTGACAGATGCTCGACTATAAGCCTGGGTGACCCCGGAGTCTACCAGATATACATCCCTGGCTTCCTGATGTTCTCCGAGGGGTAGGAGACAATCAAGCCTACAGGAAGCCATAATGCACTGTGACAAATTGTGGGATGGGAGAGAAGTACAGGTAGGGCTTCCACACACCCCCAGATGGCCTTATTTTGGATACACAGGAAATGTTCCTTCAATTTTTTACCCTCCTGGGGTTAGCAAATAGTTGGAGAATACAAAAATTTTTTATTTTGATTGGATCCAATTTATACAGTCAAATCGCTGTTCTGATTTGCAGAACACATTCCATGGTGAATTATTAAATACATTAGGGCTCTGCACTTTGGGGGATTATCCATCTAGTCCCTGTGGATGGTGGGAGAGTCCACAGGTGAAAAGTTTTAAAAATATTGAGTTGCTGCATGTTGTAAAAAAAAAAAAAAAAACTCTCCTAAGCAAGGCAGAAAAGAAGGGAAATCAAGAGCCTAAGGGTCCAACTTTGAGAAAATTGTCTTTCATCAAAATAAGGTTAAATCCTTTGGTGGAAGGCTGAAGTAGGAAGATTGTAAATTCAAGCCCAGACTGGGCAACTTAGCAAGACTCAGTCTCAAACAGAATTTTTTTTTAACAACTTAGAAATGTAGCTCAATGCAGAGGTCCTGGGTTCAATCTCTAATACCGAAGAAAATTTGAAAAATATGTTAACCTCCCTCAGGTCAAAGACAAAAATGAAACAAAACACATAGAATTCAAAAACACAGACTAGGGGCTGGGGATTTAGCTCAGCGGCATAAGCGCCTGCCTGGCAAGCACAAGGTCATGAGTTTGATCCCCAGTACTGAAAAAACAAAACAAAACAAAACACCACAGACTGATTAAAAAAAAAAAAATATATATATATATATATATATGCTTGGTACATATAAGACACTTGAAAAATCCTACAGGACCACTAATAGAGTGATTGAATAGCTACTAAGTAATGATTAAAGATATTTAAAGGGTTTTTATTGGCATGCAGAAGAAATATTTTTAATGTTATGCAATAGGCAGAATACAAAATAAAATTTGATAGTTTTGATGAAGTTTGAAAGTCAATAATAAGGAAAGACAATAAAATGTTAATTAAGCTACCTCTGGGTAGTGGTCACGGTATATTGGTTAAGAAATGAGATTTGGTGACAGAGATCTTTAGATCAAATCTCTGCTTTGGCACTTCCTTCTTCAGTTTCTTTGGGCAAATTAATATTCTCTCTCGACCTTTCTTCCTCTGAAAAAATAGGACTCAACATTATTTGCTTCATAAGGCTACTTAAAGAGAAATTATGCAAACAAGGAAATCACAGTAAGTGATTAATACATAGAATCTATTATATACACATATATGTGACACAGTATTATAGGTGTGTAATTTAATGATCTCCACAATTTAAATATCCTATATTTTACATCAAAAAGAGATTGATATTAAGCATTTTTAAATTTTGCAATTAGAAACAGGATGTCAGATGTCAAAGCCCCTTTGAAATAGGGTTGTTCTGGGTAAAGCAAGCGAGCAGGCTTGGCAGGGGTTGTGGGAATTAGTAACTGAGCAAGGTGTGACTGCAGATAGGTATCACGTCTTACCTAATGAAGAGAAGTTCATGACTCATGAGAGAGGGCATGACTCTGTGTCCTAGAGTGTGAAGCAAGGCTGCAGCTTTAAAAAACGGAGGGAAATGTTCACTGGCTGTGGAAGTCGAACTTAGGAGTAAGCAGCAAAGCAGGGCTAGGAACCAACACTTGAATAGCAACGTCACGTACCTGGAGTTTTCAGTGCAGCCATAGCCTTTGCGCTGCTCACTTTTTAGAAAACAAATGCCGAGGAAAGCAATCGTCTGTTAGGAGCTTGGCAAACAAAGCAACAGAGCTTTGAGGAATAACTTTCCCATATGCTTGTCCTGACTTCCGCACTCCAGCAGCCCTGGGCCAGTGGAGAGCCACAGGACACCTGCAGACAGAGCAACAGTTTCACATGGGAAGATCACTGCCTTCTACCTGATTCTTGTAGGAGTCTGTATAACCCCCCACATTTCCGGAGACTCAGTCTTACATCTCTAAACATGGATGAGGGGCGATATTTAAATTGATAGCTCATGTAAAATACCAAAGAAATATGCCATCGCCTTTCTTAGGCTGGCCCTGCTTCCTAGCGTGTGCCTGGAAGATGGCAGGTACAGAATAAATGAATCTATCCATCCGTCAATTAACTTGGATGTGAAAATTAGCCACATGAGCCTTGGGGTGAACCAGGCACCCCGATTTCACATGAAATCTCAACTACGCATAGAAGTCTGCTTCTCCAAGCACCAGTTCCCTGAAGGTACTGTTTAGTGCTGTCATGTTTGAAGTTTTCGACCTAGAAAAGCTGCAGAGTTGGAAGTCCCAGGGAGGACAATCCATCCCACGATCCATCCCACGTCAGCGTCAGCGGGAAGAAGGCCCAACAGGTTGGACCAAAGCAGAGTAAATATTTAAACATGGGAAGTTCAATAGCTGCTAAATAGGTTCTGTAACAGACTTGCTTTAAAAATCAATATTCTTTCCTCCTGGTAATGCACTAGGCTTCAACCGAAGTGAGGGAACTAAGTCGAAGTCATTGTTGAGTCAGAAGTCAGTAGGAGCCAGTGTGTCAGACAAGTCTCCCCAGGTTGATAACAAAACCTGGTGGTGCAATTTTCTCTCGTGGTGCTTCCAGGAAGCTGAGGCTTCATGGATGGTGGAGGCAGGTGGGGTCAGAGGTGTGATCTGTGCAGGGGGAGGGGGAATGGTTAGGGTGCAGCTGCCCATTTTTATTTTGGGGGATCTAATGTTTTGAGTTCTTCATATATTCCAGGTATTAGTCCTCCGTCAGTGGGGTAGCTGGAAAAAAAATGTTTTGCCATTTTGTAGGCTGTCTCTTTGCTCTTTAATTTATTTCCTTTGCTATGCAAACTGTGTGTTATGTTTGAATTGACGCATTATAATGGTACACCTTTCCCACAAACAGTGTGATGGTTTGGTACACAAACCCACTGTGTAATGAGAGACGGGATATTCAGGCTTCGCAGCATCCGAAACACACATCATCTCTGTGATGAGAATATTCAAACTCGTCCCCTCCAGCTATTGTACAACATGCTACACAAAACTGCTAAGTTTAGTCACCCTTTTAAGGAGTAATACACCGGGCCTGGCTCTTCTTATTTAGCGGAGTCTTTGTGCCCCTTAATGATTGACTCCCTGTCCTCCCAAGTCCAGCCTATGGTGAGGACCGTTCTGCCCTCTTCTGCCTCATGTTGGCAAAATGGGGACAATAACAGCAGGCACCTCAGGGGCACAACAAGCGGTCAGCTCTGGAACCAACCAGGAACTCAGCAAATGTGGCAACGTTATAATTAGTCCCAAAGGCCAGGAAAGGAATCTCCACTGCCCACAGCCCGGTGGGATTACGGATGGCTCCCATTTGTTTCTTTCTGCTTTTCCATGTTACCTCATTTTGAAAACATGGAGCTCTTGGAGGCACCGGGACATCATGGGACCCACAAGCCAGGCAGCTGGGTCCAAATGCACTGTGGCTCTGCCCAGTAGTTGTCATGGAGTTGCTGCACAGCTCTGTGCCTCAGTTTCCTTATATAGTGGGACCTCAGTGCTTCTCAGTAATTGGTTTAGGGAGGTGAATCTAGCACCAAACAAATGAGAAGGACCAGGACAAAATCTAAATACCAAATGTGATGAGTTTCAAGGCAGGAGAGTATCAAGGTATGTCTGCATATGAAATGGGATAAAAAAAAAAACCCCTTTGCTTTCTTAGGTTTTGGGATTTACTAGTGAGAAAGTATATGTAAAGTTTTCAACGCAGCAGCTGGCTGAAAATAACAGAGACATAAACATTAGCTATTGGAGTTAAAAAAAAATAAAAAGAGAGAGGCTGCAAGAGGGGGGGGAGAGAGATTACACCTATGTAGACTATTTCCTAAATCAATTTTAAAATTCTATAAAAATGCTTCCTATTTAGAATTAGGAAACTGAGCTTTCCAAGGGTTGTTTTGTTTACATGCAATGGAATCTACTCGGCTGCAAAGAAACTTGAGTAATTTATACTAAAATAGATGCACCTTGAAGACATTAAATGCAATAAATCAGACACACATAAGCTTAAATATCACCTGGCTCCTCCTATATGAAAAACCCAAATTATAAATAAAAAGCAAAATCAAAGATAGACCATAGGAAGTAGGTAAAAATGTAGGCATCTGTATTACCAAGGAAACAATTCTGGGGAACCCCAAACAATGCCATCAGATCTACTGCCAATGCCCGAGCTGGTGCACTCAATTAACCCAGCCCCTGAATCCTAACAAAGGCGTAGATTGCTCTTGGGTTCACTGGTGGGATCGTAAGCTTTCCCTAAAACAGTTCCCCCAATAAGGATACCGTGAGCCTGGGTGTTTTCACCTGGGGAACTAACTCATCAACCAGAGAAAGAGCTGGCAGCCTCCAGGCTGGGCCCTTGACAGCCTCTGATGAAATCAGCACGTTGATTAACGCAATTAGCACCATTAGGAAAGGAAGTTGTTAACCTAAATCAATTATCCACAGACATCTATCACGCTAAGTGTTCCTCTTTGTCTTGGGCATATTGCACTGTTTGGTGTTTCAGTGGTGATGACCATTAAAAATAAATGATTATTGTTGATTTTCTATTGATATAGCTATTAATGTATCTGTGCCCGTGCGTATAGGCCGCTTACGTGTAGTGTACAGAAAAATAGATGTGCTAACAATAGGAAGTGAGTATTGACTCCCGTTGCTCAAGTCAGGAGGTAAATATTGACCAATGAAAAGCAGCCACTTGCCTACGATGAGCTAAAAGGCAGAATGTTCCTATCAGCTCCATTTTTCTTTAATTACTTACAGCATTTATCTTCTGCAGGGCAAGGATGTATTTCTTCATCTTTGCTTCAGTGTCTAATTCCACCTCCTTGGTCATGATACCAAAGTGCTCTCTGCCTGTTGGCTTGGAAATTCTTTCTCCTCTTGTCTCCTCTAAGAACTTCTCCTACTTTGTCTCAGCAAATTGAAGCATTTTGTGTCTACCTTTCACAATAACCCCCATATCCTTTTCCTAAACCCAGCCCCCAAACTGCGTAACAGTCCATGAGAATAACTCACATTTCTAGTTCACCTCCCCTACTCTGCCATAAAGAAGGAGAAATGTGAGTTTTCTGTGGGAAAATGGATGCACTTGGAACCCACAATGTTAAGTGAAATAAATCGGGCCCACTAGCTTAAATATCACATAGTTTTTCTTCTATGAGAAACACACAGTATAAATAAAGGAGCAAAATAAAACATAGACAGCAGGAAACAGGGAGATAGATATCCTGCAGATGGGAAGAAGATCAAGAGATGGAGGAGAAGAGCAGAGAGGAAGTGGAACTGAAGAGGATTAAGAAGTATTATGGACGTGTACCAACTCCTCACAGCGAATTTCGTCATTATGTACCTCAAATGTGTACTAATGAAAAATAAAGCCAAACGTACAGTACTCCTTCTCCCACTAGCCTTTGGTATAAACCTCTAATGATTAGTTCCATTTTATTGAAAGCTAATACAGAAAATCATAATAGTTAGGGCTTCTGTGTCAGATATTCTTTTAAGAACTCTCCATGTACAAACTAATTCAAATGCCCAGCTAGTTATGAAGGTGATGTTATTATGGTCATTTTACAGATGGGGAAACTGAGAAAGAGCAAATGTAAATTGTAATACATGGTTACATGCAGTGGCTTAACCCATTAATTCTGACGATAGCATTTCCCCCAATTATCCGTGCTTGTGTGAGTGTATTTACTTCAAGTAAATATATGTTTTATAGTGGGAGTCAGGTTTCGGGAGTAGATTTTGTTGTCATGGACATTTCTGCGTGTGTGTGTGTGTGTGTGTGTGTGCACGGCTGTCCCTCATCTCCGGGAGGAAATGAAACGAGGAGGTTCAGGGACTCTGCTAAGCTTTACACAACCAGTAAGTAACGCAAGACCTACAAAGCAGACTCTGCCCCCAGACTCCTCTTCGGGACAAGACAGACTGGCGAAAGTGCAGCCTTTGAAGAGAAATGGGGCTTTGGAGGTTTTCTCCTTGGGAAGGAAACCCTGGGTTTCTCCACTGGGCGGTGGTGCCTGGGATGAACACTACAGAAAGAGAAGCAACATAATGCTTTATGCTCCTGGGATCTGATGGCCAAATCCAGAAAAAGCTGCTTGATCTTGATCCATTGGAGTGCCTGGATTTAACAGACCAGGGCGGCCGGGGTGGGGGCGGGGGAGTGTGTTGCTGAGGGCAACCCAGGGAGCATAAATGTGAAGAAAAGGGAGAGAGAAGGAGCGATTGCTCCAAGCGTCTTTCCTGCCTGGCAGTCCCCAGGAAGGTCAGGTTCCTACCGAGTCATCCAAAGGAGCATTAAACGTGGCAAACCACGAAGACGAGCTGGGCTTCCCTTAGGAGCTGAATTGTCAAGAAGTTCCTTCAAAACACCTTAGATTTTCTGCTGAGACATTTCTTTGGCTGGTTAATTAAAACTGGATGTCAGCGAGGCTTCAAACCCATGAGGAGAGGCAGCGTCCACTTCCGGGCAGGTTTTGAGCCTGGGGGAATAAATTCAGGTTCCAAGAACCTTGAGGTGGAAGACATAGAAGAAGAAGATGGGAGGGAGAAGAAGGACCATCAGAGAGTTCAGCTGAGTGAAGGAAGAGGCAGTGTGGAGACGTGGACCAAGGATGGGTTTAGTCTTTCAGTTCATGTGGT